>SNQJ01S0013311.1:32542-60812 GCA_010110895.2 Picea sitchensis | reverse complement strand
CAAAGTGTGGGTATGGCTAATATGGAAGGGGCATCCGTTTCTATGTCATTGAGGAAGGTGTGATTGGTTTTGGAAACATTAACCAAGTTTAGTTCCAGGGTTTTATCCTCTTTATATATTGAAGTTACCTCGAACCGATCCCTCTCTCCTCTTTATGCCATTTTCCCTCCCTCCCCTCCTCGATCACTCATCAAATAGTGAACTAATTTTGAAGCCTGAGCAACAACCGATACCGACCGGACCTGGCTATATTCATTTACCAGGCTTGGAAATTGCACCTTACCCGTTTGGGGGATCTTCTAAATCAATCTATCCCCAGACAAGCCATTCCGATAATGGACCATTAGGGTTTGCAGTCGTTTCTGCCCAACTCAAATAAGTGAGAATGCTACAATCTACTCCCAAAAAATCAAGCACCTCATCATTAAAAAATGGACAATTATCAAGGTTCAAATATTCTAAACGCTTGAAATTAGACAAAATCTTCATATCGCTAACCTTACGACAGTTCTGCACGCTTAAGTGTCGAAGGTCAGTCGCGGTGTTTGCCATGGCCGCTAAGTTTATATTATCAATGCATGTGAAAATCAAATCCACATGCCGCAGATTCGAACAAACAACGATCATAGAGAATTCCTTTGAAGAGAGCCCAAAAGTACCCAAGTAATGATGTTGCAGATTGATATAATCTAACTATTTGTTTGAAAGGATCAATGCCTCTTGTGCCTATCTTGACGACCTATCTGTTCTAAAATCTGTGATCTGAAATTTCCTTCCAAGTGATTGCTTCAATGTCCAATGATCACAAAATAGTGCTCCTGTTGGAGTTGCCCATGCCAAAGCAGGTCCACGTGCCCACCGTAGTTAATGTCATTGACGACGATCATGATTTTTTTTATACTCAATGTATAACTTTGTCTTATTACTCGAAAGGCGTATACCTATTGGAGATGGGCACAATTAATCACCTTTTAATTTAAAATTCTAATCTGATGGCTAACAATTGAAGATGTTGGCATATTCTTAGTCGTCCTCCTTACGACTGTGCTAGTGTATACTTAGGTAGTGAATAAATTTTGACGTGGCAATGTGACAACGTTGGAGTTATAGAACAAAACTTATAACATATTTTATCATATGAATTCGATAAAATTAAAATTAATATTTATGAAATTAAATGTATACGAGACTATCCTCTATGCATTTAGAAGAATCAAAGAAACCAAATCTTTTTCCTTATTTAGTTAGCAAGATGTATTAACTGAATCTCAAATATGTTCAGGTTCTTCAAAATAATGCAACCGAACATGCTAAACATTATAGAAAATTGGTGGCTTTTTCTACTTACCTATGGACACTATTAATCCTTTGTCCGGAGATCCACAATGATAAAAATTGTAGCATATGTGTGGTATTAGATGGTCATATCCATTTAAAAAGCATGGAAATGCCATGTAATTACTTTAACAATGTATTATCATTACCTTTTGTCCAAGCTTAGGCATATTAACTGAATGTCAAATATGTTCAGGTTCTTCAAAGTAATGCAACCGAACATGCTAAACATTATAGAAAATTGGTGGCTTTTTCTACTTACCTATGGACGCTATTAATCCTTAGTCCGGAGATCCACAATGATAAAAATTGTAGCATATGTGTGGTATTAGATGGTCATATCCATTTAAAAAGCATGTAAATGCCATGTAATTACTTTAACAATGTATTATCATTACCTTTTGTCCAAGCTTAGGCCTCATATATTAAAACCAACCATTTAGTTGGAGTGAAGATGTTGTTGAAGCATGCACACTTGTCCTTCAGAAAACCAAATCTCTTGCTTTTAGTTATTTCATTTGTAATGGAAAATATAAGAACATTACTACTAATAAGTTGATAAAATATCACAATTATAGTTTGTAGGGTTTGCAAGGTATTATGACAGATATTCTTAGCCACTGTATATGTAGCAAGTCTTGGATCATGCTCTTCCTCTTCTCTCCAGGTTTAGCTCATATTAACCACCTTCTTTTGTAAAATTCAAATGAAAAAATAAATCATTAAAAGTGAAGAAAATGTCCATTCATTTATTTGTGAAGTGGACGATCAATCACAATGACAAAAGTCTATGCTCAAAGCCGATTGCAAAAACTTATGATACTCCACCTTAGTTTTTTCAAACATATAATATAAGCTATATAATTTCTATATGTTATTTAACTTGAATATAAATTTTAGTAATATTTATATTATTAAAATTATTCTTATCTCTCATGGGTCCTTGCTATTCACACACGATTCCATATGTCCTTGGTGGGAAAAATTATGGTCACCATGATCCATTGAAAATGCCACATTTAAGAAATAATGAATATGAAGATGCCTTTCGTTGGCTGCAATGAATTTGGTCTTCAAAGAATATGACTATTATGATCCAATGAAAATAATGCATTATGTGAGAAAATAATGAACGGTGCCTACTTTCTTGCAATTATTTTCCAAAGTGGGTAGAAAATTTGTGCTTGTACAGACTAATGTAATAGGATGTGCGCACGTGCATCACACAAATAATTTTTATATCGTTGAGGATCTCTTAAATAATTTGAATATGGTTGATATTAAAGTGAAAGGAAGGAATCCAAATGGGATACATTAAATATATTTTAATAACAAGTTTATCCAAAAGTCAAACATGAAAATGATATTTCCAAAAAACAATTCAATAAACTAGTATAATTAACCTTGGTTTAAAGAAAAACATCTATGTTCAAATTTCACTCTTGGCCTCCTAGATTATTAGAGTATCTTAGTGTGTGGATGGATCTCACTATATTTTCATATTCTTGCTTCATTAAATTTTAAATTTGCTTATAATTTTTTAGAGGATGCTTGAGCATTACTGTTAACCTCTACACATCATTATTTTTACATTTGCTTTTACAATATTTTAGATATGTATTTTAGAGGATGCCACATCTATTTTAGAAATGTATCATAAGGTAAGGTTTAAGTGAATTTTTGGTACTATTAAAAGTTAGGTTATCTAGATTACAAATGTTTATTCTTCCAATAATTATGCAACAAAAAATGTTGAGAATTTTTGGAAAATTTTACAATTTAATTTTTATTGACAAATATGATTGTCGCTGGAGACCTTTAATTGGAATGAAAAAGAATCATCTACATCCATGATCAATTCAAAAATAGGCAAATAATTTATATTAATGTTTTTATGCAAATAATTAAAAGCAAGCCACTACCGCTATATTACTAACACCAATTAATTTTGTTTAGTTAGGCAGGGACTAGCTGATTTGCAACTATTTCTTTTGTTTATTTATTTTTTAGTTTGTGTTATGTGATTTTTTTTAAATGTGTTATTTTTCCTTTTTTTAAACTTGCTTATGGATTTTTTTTTCTTCATTTTTTTATATAAGTTAAAAAAATAAAAATTAATTAATAATATTTTTTATAAGTTCTTGATTTAGGAGCTGACTTTAACCTCTTTATTTGCGATGATACTAGTTTTCAAGTAATTCTTGATTTTAACTCCAAAAATAAAGTTGGTGCTACTAGAAGCGTCACTTTCTGGTTTGAGGGTCAATTTTTTGCAATGGTATCGATCATCAAGGCCGTGATTTCGAACAAGTCACAATTTTAACCACCCAAAAAAAGGGTGCTACTAGTAGCACCATTTTTGAATTGGGGGTAAAAACAACCACTAAATATGACCTATAAAAAAATGAGAACTCCAGAGATTTCTTYTCAAGTTGGTAACTTTGTTGGAAATACTATTTTTGAGGAACAAGATTTGCATGTCTTCACAATCATATAATATTACTTGATATTGCATAGTGTCGAGAACCATTCCAAATGTAGTGATCAAGTGTGTCATCTAGTTCAACATTCTCAATACATTATCTTCTTTATATTTCAAACTTTCCCTTTTGAACATAACTTTTAAAGATCTTTGGTACTCCATCTGTATTCCTCTTCAGTATCTTTTATGAAAAAGAAAAAAATATATTTAAATATCTCTAAGCAATAAAATAGAAACAAATTAATTTACAAATGAATATAATAAATCAATATACCTTTTTGTATGTAGCAAAAAAATATTTCCGCGTTGCTATAGAGCTTGNTATCTTTTATGAAAAAGAAAAAAATATATTTAAATATCTCTAAGCAATAAAATAGAAACAAATTAATTTACAAATGAATATAATAAATCAATATACCTTTTTGTATGTAGCAAAAAAATATTTCCGCGTTGCTATAGAGCTTGATTCTAGATAGTTGCGTCTAACATCATCCCAACTTTCGTCATTGAACATTCTAACGTTTTTCTCTTGTATTCTCATATAAAACTTTGACTAAATAAAATAAATAATAGTATAATGATATTTATAATAAAATACTTAAAACATTAATAATATGTTAAATTGAAAAACATATATTTTATAAAGCTAACGTCAATAAAAAATAACTTAACAAAGTTAATTTTGGAACTCATTACACATTTCTTCTATTGACAGTTCACTCGACCTTATATGTGATAATATAGCCATAATGAGTGTTTCATCCTTCATTCCTTGCATCAATCTCCAAGGTGTCATATTCATCTCCTCAAGTAGACTCCTCTAGCAGAGTCTTGATTTCAAGACCTAGGATTACTAGTGCTACATTATAAGGTTTTACACTTTTTAACCTTCTGATTTTTTATACCAAAATTCTCCCATAAGCTAAAGATTTCATTTATCAAATCCCATGTCTATCCATTTTCAAATTCCAATTGAAAAAAAAAAACTATATGCGACTCTTAATGCATCACATTTTTTGCGACTTTTTTTATTTCACATTTTCCTTATCAATTGGGAAGCCTATTTCCATACAAAATTTCTTCCTAAAACTTGCATTAAACTTTTATATGTCCCCATGATATATTTCTAGAAATTCATTATGGATAAATCTCATCTTTTGTATGAATGTGATGGACATCCTATACTCACTATTTGTGTTATAATCCTATGCCGATAACTTTTCTTTTGTATCTATTAAACTGACATAAATGATACATATGACTATTTAAAAAAAAAGTAATTTGGATACTCTTGCATCAATTCTCTTCTAGCCTTTGCATAATGATTCTCCCAAATTACATAATATTTATAGTAAAAACATTTTGATCGATCAAATGCATCCTTATTAGGAACTTCCAATGGGTCAAGAAGAACCATATAGTCAACCACATGTGCATATAGATTGTACTTCATTGATGTTTTCAATTTGTGAATATGCAAGTGGTGTGACTTTCTAATTTGACCTTTCTCTTGGCCTTTTGTGGGTTTATAAAGTTGCTTCACATTCAATTGAAATATATGGCCATTGTCAACCAAATTGTTCATCCTCAATGATTTTGAATGGTATCTTTTGTTGTTTTGATAACACCATCCCCTAGATCGATATTTTTTGTTATGATTTCTCTTCCGCCCCAAAAATTCTAGTGTGATATTCAGAGCTAACGATGACTTTTTCATCGACATTGTATTTCCTCCTTTTATTATTTAAAGGAGTTCCATCTAAATCAACAATTTGTTCATCATCAATAGGGATGGAAATGTAACACACCCGACCCCTAAATACTCTTTTAAGGGGTGGAGCATCATAATTTCATTTTCCCTTAATTAATAAAACCATCCTTCCAGGGTCTCTATCATGTTCTGCTCATCCAGAGCTCTCCGACCACTGTCTCCACGCCCAAAATCGAGCTCCAGACTGGAAGATATGTCCTTCCCAAGTTCTTCAAGCATTTATTGGTCAAGGGCCACGTGGAATCCACGTGGTCCTTCTCATACATGTCACCCCGAGTTCCCCGAAGTCATGGATCTCCCAACGCTCCTAAATATATGGTGGATATCCAACCACCATTAATCTGACGACGTATATTCCTCCATGTTAATGCTTACGCCTAAGTGAACGGTTCGACGTTCGACGCTTTTGGGAGTATGTAGTCTAATGACCCAAGTCTACTAGAGTACCTATCTCCCGAAGCCCCATGATCTTGCCACATGGTTCCGACCTTCGAGCCTTTTGGATTATCCTCGACACTACACTCCAAACCTTCAGAGTCTCGAACTCTCGAAGGGTCCACCCTCACACGGGGTGACGTACTAGATGCAAAGGAAGATACAGATGGGTCCCGCCTACTTCTCCCGCTAAATGGACCAAACTGTAAGTGCCAGGTGTGATACGCGTCAAGGCAGAGATGACACATGGCACCTTCAGTGGGTGACAAATGTCACGTGTTAATAGGCCTATAGGGTCTACAAAACGTACAAATCTAGGTGATAAGTGGCACATTGATCGTGGGTCCATGTCACCCTAGATGACATCACTGTGCCATGTCACTCTGGACTGATAGCCTTCCAAGCTCTTCAATCTCACAGTCAAGGTGTGTCCACGTATACTCACATATATACGACTCTCGAGCACTTCAGGAATTCGACGTTTGGGAGTTTTGCGATGTAAACTCCTTTTTTATCCTGGACTTGGTCAACACTGGGATGACCACAACCTAGATCTAACATCTAGGGTTTATCCACATAGATCATAGATCTACGAATCTTGTGGCTTCAGGACTTCAGCCTTTGGGATTTTTGTGGTGCAAACTCCTCGTGACTCCCGAAGTTGGTCAGCATCGGGCTGACCACATCTTAGATCTGGCAGTCAGGATTTGTCCACGTGGATCCACGAATCCACGACCACTGTTACTTCGGGATTCAGAGCTTATCGACACACCACACCTCAAGTCCCCCGGAGTACCAAGTGTCCAGACTATGTGATCTAGTGCCACGCGTCCCTTGTATATCGACGAATGAGATTTTCTCCGCCGTTCGCGACTTCGGTAGTATTCACACCTTGAAGACTCTCGTCCAAATTCCTCCGGAGTTTCAAGACTCTGAACCACGAGATCTAGCTCCATGTGTCATTTGTGGCAACGACCAGAATTTACTCTGGCCTTCAGAGCTTCACTACTTCGACATTCATGGTTTCTGGTGTTATAACCCCTCTATCCTCTTAAAGTGGTCAGTGCCGGGATGACCACGACGTAGATCCAATGGTTAGTGAGACTCCCGAATACCTTGGGATCTATGGCTTGTAATACTTTGCAATTAGTAAAGTTAGAACATCCCGAAGTTCCTTCAGAACTTGCCCCAGGGTTCCTGGGTCTTGGTCATATGGATCCTCCTAAATTTCTCGTGGGCTATACACTTAGCTCTTGGATGGGAATTTGATAAGGCCGTGAGCCTAAACCCTCAGTTACATAGATGAAAGGTCTGGAGGATGCGCCCCCTTGTCTGCAGTCTAAGAGAATTATACCTCTTGAGCTTACTGGTACCTCAAATGAATTGAGGGGATGCTCCTTGTGTTTCTTCCAGAGTTTATAACTTAGAGATTTTTCCACTCTTACGTAGCTTGTGTAGGCTCTGTGCACCTTCATGCTACCTCTCTTGAGATTAACGAAATCCCTTATCTAGGAGGCCCAAAATAACAGGAAGTGTAAACATGCACACTTGAAACTATGCCCAAGGTCGACGCACTCACAGTTCAATTTCTCTAACTTAAGCCACTATAGGGCTCAAGCATTTGCGTGTACAAACCATGTCCAAACCATATAGTTCCTTACTTTACTAAGTAAACAATCAAGAAAAAATAAAGGAACACAACATATCCATCAAGCACACTTGCACATCCCTGAAACATTCACAGGATATCCAACTTTATTTTATAGTTACAACTCAATTACACAGGGTATAAGAATACTTATCTATTATAGGTCACAACCAACTAACTGACTATAGGTGTTCTCCTTTCCACCCAACCATAGGCTCAAAGGAATTCACTCTTAACACTCTGACCACCCCCATTCCAAGCCATGATATCACTAGGGAATTTATGACAAATTCTCAGAGATCCTTTCTCTGTCACAGCCTCTGCGAGGTTTATCAGATGCTTCCTCAACATCAAGCTTGTGGCCTTCTGCTCAGGTTCTATTCTCTGCCATTTTTCCATTGGAGAGCCTCTTGTGCCCTCCTCTCCCCCCCGATTTATTTACATTCCCCTTCTCTCCTTTCCCCCATCCCTCATTGGGAAGGTTCTCCTTTCTGTCCTGTTCCTTTTGTCAGAAGGAAACTCGGGTCAGCTTGGGTCTGCCAAACCCTGTGGTACTTCGGGATGACATTCTTCGGCCAGACCACGCTTCCATTCATGGGGGTGGATTATCCAACCACCAGTCTTTCCTTTATTAACCGATTCCTCTCCTTGGGATCCGGATGAAGCTTATTGTCTCAGGAAAAGGGAATTTGGGTCATTTGAACCAATGAACCCTCTCCACAGTTTCCTCATTCTTTCCTTTAGTGATATAATGTCCAATACTTCAAGGCTTTACCACCACAATCAATCATTAACAATCTAAATAAGAAATTTACATTGTTCCCATGCCATAACATGGTGATCATGATTAATGATTAATTACAAGATGGGGGAAACATGGGTATTACAATCCCCTCCCCCTTAAAAGGGAACACCGTCCTCAGTGCTCTTTATCAGTAACACATGTCATGCCTTTCTCATTCAGCTGCTTTAGAAGTCTTGAACCTCTTTCTTGGTCAGGTCCTTTTCAGAATCTTGGACTTCATCACCTGTCTTTAATAATCTTGGACAACAAGCATATTAATCACAACTTTGATGCGTAAACATTTTATTGTTACATAAAATTCAAGAGAATTTCATAACTTAGCATAATACTCATCTGTGCAGTTCATGGATTTGTATCCACATGGATGTATTATTTTTCTTGGATCACTGTTTTTCCTGGACATACCCATTGTGTGCATGATCCCAATCAATAGTTTATAATAATTATCAAAGTCTCCTCTTCCTTGCGGTCACTCACCTTCCGGGCCCATGCTCAGGCATCCCCTTCTCTACTATATAGTTCCTCAGGCAATCCATCTTGCCTTGCCAAGGATTTCTCACACAAGAAGAATTCCAGAGACTTCATTGAGTCTTACAGTTGAGACATCCCTCAGACCTTCTCTGCCAAGGCATCCCTCTGGCTTGTGTTGCCACAACACAACATATTCTAGGTGATCATGTCTTACCACGGGGTTCTTATGTATCAACAATAACATCTTTCATGCTTTTAGGCTTGGCAACCTTCATCTGTCCTCCATAGACATATATTTTTCATCTCACTTGTATCACAAGTATACAAAATTATGAGAAATTATCATCAATTTCAAATTCAGAATTTTCTTGCAAATCTGTTACCCACAAATTTCCACATTCCCCATTTATTTTCAGATCTGTTCCACACAGAAATCATATTCACAAGTATGGGACTTTCCTTCCCATAGCACTTTAGCTCAGTAGGTAATTGGTCTTCCTTATGGGCTTACAACACTGCCATATCCAAGACCCTTCTCTTCCTGCCATTTCAACATTCATTAGCCCAACAAATTGTTAGTTCCCATGCACATTATATTTTCATTGCACGCTTGCGGTGGTTCGATTTTTATTCGGAATCGTGCCTACTAACAATAAAATTAATTTGCTCAAAAAGGAAAATACCATTCCTTGTAGTTTGGCTCAACAAGAAATTTTGTCTTTCTTATGGACTTACAACATTTCCATATCCAATACTCTTTTCTTCTTGCACTTTCAATATCAATAAGCCAAACAAATTGTTAGTTTCCCATGCACATATATTTTCATTGCACCTTTACAATGACATCACAAGCAATTCTTAAATTGTGCATGATAAAATTTAAATCACATCTATAAAAACATGAAAGGAAACCTCATTCCTTGCCTATGCATCATTTCAGCATACCAAACCTTTCAAAATGTAGTTCAACATTAAGTGAATTTAATTCAAGGGGCCAATATCCATGGCCACATTCACTTACCATGCACCCTTGCATTGATTTCAAGTTTACCATACTTATGAAAATCATCTTGCCATGGTGTGTTGGAGTTCAACCAACCTCTTCACCATGTGGCTTATTCATCCTCATTCACTCTTACAACTTGACTATGCTTCTTGTTATAGGATGATCACAATCCCAGATCAACACATATGAAACTATAAGTCTCTTTTGAATGCACCCAAACATTATTCCTTCATTAGTAACCAGGGTGACAACACTTGTGGCCACCCAAATTTTCTCTTTTCTTCAACACCTCTACAATTCAAGTAGAGTATTGGAAGGTCCTCCTTCCTCAATGGGAAATCCATTGTCTACCCTTTTTGTGAAAACATGCAGTCTCCTCAATGTATTAAATCAACGTGCTGTTTATGATCACTTTTGTTCCCAATCATTCCTTGATTCGTCAAAGTATTCATGACATATTAGTTCATGAATTCTTACAAGGATTTCAATCAGTCTTTAATGCCAGAGGTTCACACCTCCATCATTCAGGTTCTCCTTCCTGAATCATACCCTACTTGGGTATCAATGGCATAAAACGACCTTTCAAAATTTCATGCATAACAATAAAACATTTCAGAAGGGATTCTTACCCAATCCCTTCATACCTTGTGCCACATAGGTATGAACAATTTTATACTTGTTCTTGGATGCTAGCACCCTCTTTCTGTTTTTTACCTCATCAATAGTTCTTTATGGGGAATTTTACAGTCCCTTCAACAATCTTTCAATAGCAAGCTTCTCATATTCATCCTCTGCTTGAGGTTGTTCATCATTGGCAACTGTCTTCCTCAACAACTCCAATTTCTTTTTACATAAGACATACATCATAAATATATTAGTCATCATGTAAAACAAAAGAATGAAAATACCATAGCATTTAAATCAATAAATAGTTTCAGATATGGCCTAGTATATCTTTATGCACTTGTCACATTATCCTCAATGTTTTTGTGAGTGTGACCTCAATCAAACTTTCAACTGTTTTAATATTCTATAACCAACCCTATTCTCATGTCTTAAACATTTTCACATACCATACTTTCAATTTTCTCTTATCCCAGAGAAACACATTAGACAACAAGAAAGGAGTTAAGGTATTCTTCCCTTTTCCAGTTGTACTGGTTCTCACAACTACTCATCTAAGGCTTATAATTCTGTTAAACAGTTCAAAGTTCTTAGGGTCGGGACAAGTGCTCCTCCCTTTTCCCTTTCTTTGCTTTTGCAATTTTCTCCCTGTTGGGATTTTCTTGCTCTTTTCCTTGAGTAGCCTTGGTTAGGCCTCACCCTAACCTTTTTGGACATAGCAACATTCTTTCATAGAAAACTTTTTTTTTTGTTCATAATGGATCATGAACCTATGCATCCTGCACATTATATTTCCAGTTAGTCAAAATGGTAAACCTTCATTCATTTGTCTTCCATTCATTCATTTGTTTTAGANAATTCTCAACAGTCATTAAGTTTGTGACTCTGTTCTCCTGACAAAATATTCACACAGTTCCTCCACAGGGAGCTTCTTAAACATGAAACTTTCCTTGTTACATATCCATCACCATTTGTGATGGCCTCAACCTTGAGTTAGCTTTATCTTGTTACCAAGCATTCCCTAAGGAATGTAAACATGAACCTATTCTGGTTTTTGTTAACTTACACCCATGATGTACTTAAACATATGCATAATCATAAGCCTATGTGTAGCTTCCATAAGTATATTTCAAAACCCACATACATCCCTACTTTAAAATCATTCAACTCAGGATTTTTCACAATCCTTCTCATGTGACCCTCAAAGGCATAATCATTTTCCTCGTATCATGACAACATAGCATCTTTTCTCATTTACTCTTTCATCTATTTATATTAGTCTTTCCTGAGGGAATGGGATACATTCCCCTCAAGTTATCATTTCAAACAAAATTTTCATGACTCTTTAGAGTAGAGTCAACCATGCATCCATGGTATTCATTTAATCTTGGCAAGTGCAATTCTTGCCTTACATATCACTCATCAAGGCAACCATATTGTGCCTTTAGTTTACATGCACTTTTACATAATGCGTGTGCATCACTTGCACATTTAATATCATTCATACCTAGTTGGTATTACTATCAGGCTTCATATCAAGAAGCCTCACAATGCATTAAATCCATGCACTCATGCATAATTTAACATAGCTAAGCATTCATCATGCAAGCTTATTGCTTGCACCTTTTCCATGTCATCCACACACATGGACATGTCAAACTTCCATATCCTTCTCCCAAGGATCTTCCAATCATTCTTTGGATAAGTCTCATAGGGATACTCATCACTGAGCTTCTCTCTTTGCTGAGAGCTTGCAGTCATACTATTCTTGTAAGCATATATACACATATTTGTATATATGTAGGTGCATCTCTTGCACCTTTTTACCTCATCCATTCACATTGATATTTTGTTTTCAGAATTAGTGTTCTTCAATGAGAGATTACAGTCACTTATATGACTAGTCTCATAGTCATAATTCATACTGATGTTTCCCTCTCTTCATGGAAATAAACAACTAGGATCACTTTTCCCTTTTCTAGGAATTACCAATAGTCCCAAGGACTCTTCTTTATCTTGCTTAAATAGATTATCTCTGTAGTAGGTTTCAACCATTATAGGTCAAGTAAACTGACCTTAATCATTTTCATCAGTTCTATGATCATGAGGAGTTTCATATACAGGGTTTACTCCTTTTATAAGACCAATAATTATTACTTCTAAGGACTTTATCAATCCATACCAAATTCCTTTAAGCACAAGGAATTTTCTATTAAGGTCCTAACCCTTGTATAATCAACCATCTTAAATGTCAGAGGCTCCAAATTCCCATGCTTAGATGAAGTATTACAAACACCAGTTTATCCATCCTTCGATCTTAAGATACCCTTGACAAGACCCTACCATTATCAACCATTCACATTCAGGTCTTATCCTAAGTTCTTATCAACACATTCCTACTTCTGTAGGGACAACCATTAATCCAACAAGTCAACAATTCTAATCCTTCTGCTACTGTCATTATGCTAAGATTTATGTTGTAAAAATTTGAAAACAACAAAAGAGTTCCAATCGACAATCCTTTTTCCTCAAGGAGTCAATGAAAAAAATAAACAATTCTTTTAAAGGTCGAAACATTTTACAATAGGCTCACCTTATTCTTGATATACTAGTCCTATGATTGGTCTCTAATCCATCCAGACATATGTCTGATTTGTTCTTTACTAGATAGGGTAGGGTAGGGTTCCCTCTCCCTTAAAGTTTTCTAAGAAAGAAAATCACTTGAATCTTTCATGAGCCAATGTAGGCCAAGTGTTTTTTCCATGCTCTGATACCGATTTGTAACACACCCGACCCCTAAATACTCTTTTAAGGGGTGGGGCATCATACTTTTTTTTCCCCTTAACTAATCAAACCCTCCTTCCAAGGTATCTATCATTTTTTTCTCGTCTAGATCTCTCCAACCACCGTCTCCACGCTCAAACCGAGCTCCAGACTGGAAGATATGTCCTTCCCAAGTTCTTCGGGATTTTATTGGTCAAGGGCCACGTGGAATCCATGTGGTCCTTCTCATACATGTCACCTCGAGTTCCCTGAAGTCATGGATCTCCCAACACTCCTAAATCTATGGTGGAGATCCAACTACGATTAATCCGACGATGGATCTTCCTCAACGTTAATGCTTACGCCTAAGGGAACAATTCGAGGTTCGATGCTTTTGGGAGTATGTGGTCTAATGACCCAAGTCTCATGGAGTACCTATCTCTTGAAGCCTTGTGATCTTTCCACATGGCTCTGGACTTTAGGCCTTTTGGATTATCCTCGACACTACACTCCAAACCTCCAGAGTCTCGGACTCCCGAAGGGTCCACCCTCACATAGGATGATGTACTAGATGCGAAGGAAAATATAGGTGGGTCCCACCTACTTCTCTCGTCAAATGGACAAAATGGTAAGTTCCAGGTGTGATACGTGGAAAGGCAGAGATGATACATGGCCCCTTCATTGGGTGACATGTGTCACGTGTTAATAGGGTCTGCAAAATGCACAAATCTAGGTGAAAAGTGGCACGTTGATCATGGGTCCACGTCACCCTAGATGACATCATTGTGCCACATCACTCCAGACCGATAGCCTTCCAAGCCCTTCAATCTCACGATCAAGGTGTGTCCACGTATACTCACAGATCTACGACTCTCGAGCACTTCGAGAATTCAACATTCGGGAGTTTTGTAATGCAAACTCCTGTTTTCTCCTGGATTTGGTTAGTACTGGGCTGACCATATCCTAGATCTAAAGGCTAGGGTCTATCCACGTAGATCATAGATATATGGCTCTCGTGGATTTAGGACTTCGACCTTTGGGAGTTTTATGGTGAAAGATCCTCGTGACTCCTAGAGTTGGTCAACACAGGGCTGACCACAACTTAGATATGACGGTCAGGCTTCATCCACATGGATCCGCAGATCCATGGCTAATGTTACTTCAGGATTTGGAGATTATCGACACACCACACCTCAAGTCTCCCGGAGTACCAAGTCTCTGGACTACGGGATCTAGCGCCACACATCCCCTGTATATCGACGACTGATATTTACTTCGCCGTTCGTGGCTTGGGAGTCTTCACATCTTGAAGAATCTCATACAAATTCCTTTGGAGTGTCAAGCATCTGGACCACGAGATCTAGCTCCATGTGTCACTGGTGGAAATGGCCAGGTTTACTCCGGCCTTCGGAGCTTCACGACTCTGTCTTTCATGGTTTCTAGTGTTATAACCCCTCCATCCTCTCGAAGTAGTCAACACCGAGCTGAACACGACGTAGATCCAACTATCAGGGAGACTCCTGAATACCTTGGTATCTACTACTTGCAATACTTTGCCATTGGTAAAGTCGTAACATCCCAAATTTCCTTCCGAACTTGCCCCAGGGTTCCTGGGTCCTGTTCATATTGATCCTCCCAAATTTCTCATGGGATATACACTTATCTCTTGGCCAAGAATTCGCTAAGGTCATGAGCCCGAAACCTCGGTTACATAGATGAAAGGTCTAGAGGATGCACCCCCTTCTATGCACTCTAAGAGTGTTATACCTCCTGAGCTTACTGGTACCTCAAATGAATCGAGGGGATGCTCTTTGTGTTTCTTCCAAAGTTTAGAACTTAGAGAGTTCTCCACTCTTACGTAGATTGTGTAGGCTCTGTGCACCTTCACGCTACCTCTCTTGAGCTTAATGATCTCCCTTATCCAGGAGGCCCATAATAACTGGAAGTGTAAACATGCACACATGAAACTATGCCCAAGTTCGACGCACTCACAGTTCAATTGCTTTAAATTGAGACACTATAAGGCTCGAGCATTTGCGTGTACAAACCATGTCCAAACCATATAGTTACTTACTTTCCTAAGTACACAATCAAGAAAAAATAAAGGAACACAACACATCCATCAAGAACACATGCACATCCTTGAAACATTTACATGATATCTAACTTTATTTTATAGTTACAACTCAATTACAAAGGGTATAAGAATACTTATCTATTATAGGTCGCAACCAACTAACTGACTGTGGGTGTTCTCCTTTCCACTCAACCATAAGCTTAGAGGCATTCACTGTTATCACTCTGGCCACCCCCATGCCAAGCCATGATATCACTAAGGAATTTATACCAAATTCTCAGAGATCCTTTCTTTGTCACAACCTTTACAAGGTTTATCAGATGCTTCCTCAACATCAAGCTCGCGACCTTATGCTCAGGTTCTGTTCTATGCCATTTTTACACTAGAGAGCCTCACATGCCCTCCTCTTCCCCTCCGATTTTTATGCATTCCCCTTCTCTCCTTTCCACCATCCCTCCTTGGGAAGGTTCTCCTTTCTATCAGAAGGAAAATCGGGTCATCTTGGGTCTGTTAGACCCTGTGGTACTTCAGGCTGACATTCTTCGGACATAACACGCTTCCATTTATGGGGGTGATTGATTATCCAACCACTAGTCATTCCTTCATTAACTGATTCCTCTCCTTGGGATCCTAATGAGGCTTATTATCTTAGGAAAAGGGAATTTGGGTCATTTGAACTAATGAACCCTCTCCACAATTTCCTCATTCTTTCCTCTAGTGATACCATGGACAATACTTTAAAGATTTACCCCCACAATCAGTCATTGACAATCTAAATAATACATTTACATTGTTTTCATGCCATAGCATGGTGATCATGATTAATTACAAGCTGGGGGAAACATGGGTGTTACAGGAAACAACCTAAAACATAATACTTTTGCGTTTCTCTTGTTTCTTCTTCTTTTGAGAAATAGTGACAATCTCATTGATACCAATGTAAACATTGTATTTATTTGTGATTGTTGCATGTTTATATGTGAACTTTATAACCTTAATAGATTGCTAACTTTCCTTTCTTTTGGTTGTTTATGTGTCTCTTCTCTTGTAGTTTGAATTTCTTGTACTCTTTGTTTATTTTTATTTATTTCTTGTGCCTTGTCGATATGAAAGACATTTATGACATCTCTGACATTTTCCTTAATATATCCCTGTGAACATATGTGAAAGTAGAAAAGATTTAAAAAATAAAATAAAATGTAACAATTTAATGTTAAATATGTGAGAAAAATATTATGATAATTATAATAATATATAAAACATAAATAAGAACAAACAAACTTATGTTATTTCTGATACCTCGGCTAAAGATAGAGCAATGGAAGCCTACTTCTTGCTCGACCAACAGATAGGCCCGGAACCAAGACTGAGTGAGTAACCAAATGTGGACTTGCGATCAATGCTATCACCATCCCAGTCATAATCAATGAACCCAATGAGATCCAATGTAGGGTCTGCTACATAATGAATCCCAAAGGTGATGGTGCCCTATATGTATCTATGGATACACTTTGCAGCCTTCCAATGTAGCTCACGTGACTCCTGCATGAACCTGGAAACTGCGCCAACTGCATAGGAGAGGTCTGGTATGGAGTGTATGAGATACACAAATCTCCCCACTAGCTGTCTGTACAGTGTGTTGTCAACCAGTGGAGTGTCCCCTCCATATTGAAGTTTGAATCTTGATAGGAAAGGATTCGGGGTAGACTTGCAGTCTGTCATGTGAAATATCTCAAGGAGATCTCGTGCATACTTGGCCTGAGATAGTTTTATTCCTGATGCATCCTGACTGATATCGAGTTCAAGGAAGAAGTGTAGTGGACCCATTTCCATCATCAATAAATCATCATGCATAATCCTCTTGACTGCAAAAATTGTTGAAGTCAAGCAACCGATGAATAAAAAATCATCGACATACATAACTAAGAGTAGAAGTGAATCATCCATCCTGAGCATGTAAACATTTGGGTTTGATTTACCATGGCCTCGGAGCCTGCTTGAGGCCATAAAGAGATTTTTTCAGTCAACATAACAAAGATGAATCCTGCATAAATCCTTGGGGCTGCTCCATATAGATCTCCTCAAAGATATCACCGTGAAGAAATGCATTCTTGACGTCCATCTGATGGAATTCCCATCCCTTGGATATCGCAATGGAAAGGGACAAACGTATGGAATCCATCTTTGATACTAGAGTGAAGGTCTCATCATAGTCAATGCCATGCATTTGCTGAAATCCTTTGGCAACAAGCCTGGCTTTGTATATGCTAATATTTCCATCCGCTGCACTCTTGGTCCTGTAGACCCATCTGCACCTAAAATTTTTCCTTCTAGAAGGAAGGGGAACTAGATCCCAAGTTTGGTTCTCGAGGAGGGAGTTGTATTCCTCCTGCATGGAGGATTCCCAAAATGGATTTCCAGTAGCCTCACCATAAGAATGTGGATCTGAAGACTAAACCAAGAAAATATTCCTGGGTGGAAATGGTTCAGAGGAAATGAGTTCAAGAGGAGGCTCCTAGAAATCAGATCGAGTCCTCCTAGTATTAGTTGGATCACCAACAATATCCCCCACATCCTAAAGAGTATTCTGGGCCCACTTGGGCCTCATCTCTCGCTATACATCTGCATCTGCATGCACTGAATATGCATCTAACTGTACTGACTCTGTATCTGGATCATCTGAATCCTATAAATCAGAACTCTCATCTAAAGAAGAGTCGGCATGTGCATGCTCATCATCTCGGACAGGTGGAAGAATAAAGGTGTATGGATGCGACTGCTAAGGTACATGCAAGACACTTTCCTCGAATTGGACACTTCACTCAATGATGAGTTGATCTGAGGAAAGATCAATAAGTCTATATCCCTTCACACCATCGAGGTATCCAAGAAAGATACACTCTGTTCTCTATGGATCAAGTGCCTTCCTCTTTTGAGAGGGAATCCGAGCCCATGCACATGAACCGAAAATTATGAAAGTGGGTCACTTCCGGTTTGAGGCCTCTCCAAGCCTCGTAGGGGGTCTTATCCTTGATATATATATGGGGAGATATGTTTTGGATGTAGGTTACACAATTAAGTGTTTCGGTCCATAATATTTGTGGAAGTGACTTTGCATGTAGCATGCAAGATACAATCTCTTTTAGAGATCGATTTTTCCGCTCAACAACTCCGTTTTGCTACAGAGTATAGGGAAATGTGTGCTGCAACTGAATCCCTACCTCATGAAAAATATTATGGATCTCATGGTTGACATACTCTCCCCCATTATCAATTTGGAGGATTTTTATTTTATTTCTGGACTGTGTCTCAACAAGGGATTTGAAATCTTTGAGGTGTAGAAAGACCTATGATTTTTGCTTGAGAAAAAAATCCATGTGAAGTGTGAGAAATCATCAACAAAAATAAGAACACACCTTGCTTTTCTGATTGATGTATGAGAAAAATTTCCCATGAGGTCACTATGGATCATATCTAAAGGAGAGGAATCCACATGTGTCTTTCCTTTGTCGAATTTCTCTTGAGAGTGTTTTCCAAGAACACATCCCTCACAAATTCCTTTGGAGAAGTGGATATCGGGTAGACCATCAACCATTCCATGCTTGCTAAGCTGTTGCATATATCTAGAATTTAAATTCTCTAACCTTTCATGCCATATCCTACTGCTTTCATCAACATGGGTAAGCAATAAAGCAAAATCTAGTTCAATAAATTCAGAAAATGTGTAAAGCCTAGATTGATGATTTACCTCACCGGTAGAAACCATAGAATTGGTTTGTGTGTAATATATATCCACTGCATCAAGTGTGAATATAAATTTATTTTCGGTGCCAGAATTTTTCATTTGATACACGGAGAGAAGATTGACAAAAAGTTTGGGAACGTGCAACACATTCTCAAAGCTTCGGTTGGTGAGTTCAATCCTTCCTTTTACGGTGACCTCAACTAGAGAGTTGTCCCCCATCAGAATGGGATGACCTTTGCATGCATCTAATGAAGAATATACATCTTTTGTGGCATCCATGTTGTGTGATGCTCCTGAATCTACGATCCAAGCATCGGGAGAGGAGTTGATGGCAATC
The DNA here is from genome assembly GCA_010110895.2 of Picea sitchensis. NCBI lineage: Eukaryota > Viridiplantae > Streptophyta > Pinopsida > Pinales > Pinaceae > Picea > Picea sitchensis. Next base: position 41,313 of record SNQJ01S0013311.1, on the reverse strand, counting down.
AAGGCATGGCTAGAATTTCCTTTCTTGGGATTATGATATTTTGGATTCTTCTTCTTGGTGTTATTGGACTAATTGGTAGGTGCAGACACTAACATATCTCCCTAGATCCACCTGAATCTAGAAAAAAATAGGACAAGACATGACTCTTTCCCTAAGTTGCAATCATTGAATCTGCTAGTAAGGAGAAACAAATAACATACCTTTGTATCGCTTCCTTAGGTATCTGTTGCTCCCACTTCGCTCCGGTGCTCTCATGAGGTCAAGTCCAAGACAACACAAACCAACCAAAGTGAAGATATCAAAATATATTCAATGTCAACTTATGCATATGATCAAGGAATTACACAATAAAGTAAGAATGACTTTATGGGAAAGGGACATGCGGCTGTATCATATTAATTGAAAGTAGAAGATACAACCTAATCGCCTTGATGTTGCAAGATTCCTTTCAGTGACCCTTGGTTCCAACACACACACTTTCTCTGTACTTGCATGAAGAAGATCCAATTCCTCTTGATAGACCAACTAGAGTCTCCAAGCTTCTATCTAAGCAGGGTTCTTCACACAATTCCTTCACCAATTCTTCAATTAATCTTGCTTAACCTTTTCCATGAGAAACCTTTCAATATATAGGAGAAGGAGAGATGGTTACATGGATGAGGATGATCCCATCAAATCTAGGAAGTCAGTAAAATGACAACCATACAAATGCCAACTCATTTTCTAGAAGATTCCCTTCTAGAACCCTCGAGACCTTTTCTCTTTTCCAAGCTTAAAAACAGGTTCGCACCCTATGTATGGAGAAAACTGCGAGAAGTTCACACCCTAGATGAAGGTGGCCTGCGAGAATGAGGGATTCTCGCACCCTAGGCCATATGCAGCCTGCGAACTCACTTTGAAAATATGTTTTTGGAAGGAGACAAGATCAACTTTTCTCAGGCAAAAAGTCCTTGTTGGGAGCCTGAATACACCATTGTTAATACACCACCAAGATGACCAAAATCATGTGTAACAGAATTCCCCGCAAAGTATGAGGCCGAAATCAGTGACAACCAGAATACTTTGTAAATTGCGTGTGTGTGTTGAAAACCAGGAGTACACCTAATTAGAAACCTGCAAACAACCAAGCATCTGTAGAATATAATACCAGTTCTGAGGTAGGCATTCCCATACTTAGATCACAGACGGACGACATTATGAACATAGGTCATGGCCACAAATCATACACCGTGGATCCATGCCATCAAAATATTGCATAGCCACCAAGAATACACTGTGGATCTATGCAAGAAGATTCAAATTAAGACGACATAGCCACGCGACATACAAAGTGGATCTATGTGTCGATGCAAATCATACATACTCCATCCCATCCTGGGTCAAAAAGATGAAACCCAGGGTCTTCAATCCCATCACCTGAAAGTACGAATCTAACCATGTGATTACATGTGCCGAAGTCGAACATGGTAGAAACCACTTGATTACTAGTCATTGATGCAACCGTTAACAAGTGCGAGGGAAATCACCATTAATGTCAATGAATCTCAATGTACACTAGTACAATCCACCGAATGTAATAAATGAGTCGAGGTCGAACATTCGACGGAATCTCTCAATCAGGGGTCAATGATGAAAAATCACTGTTGAAAGCAAGAGAACCTACCATTGAGGGATGCAAGTTCCAAGGTACCAAATAATTTCTAAGTCTTGTCTCCGGATAATGAGTTGAAGTCGACGAAACAAGACTCGTCACAGGAGGGCCTTGATGTATCCCCCATCAATGACATGAAATAAGTAACAGAGTTTGAAGGTGAAACAGAGTATGAATATAGATGGACATGGACACAGGGAAGGCTGACTTGGTAAGAATGGACAACTGCAGATGGCCGACTCAATAGAGGTTTCAGATGAACTTCTCTTGAACATATGAACGACATGACAAATGATTTGGTAGCACTGACTCAGGGATGACTCAGGATATGACCTTGTGGCAAGTCGAATGAGAGACAAACGGATTTCCCAAACTGGATTCAAATAATGCATAGGAGGTGTCATGTTCAAGAGCGACACTTACTGCCAATAATATGAATACGAAAACACATCCCTTTCCCAAATTTTCCCCACCATTTCTGGAGAGTACCTCTTTATTTTTACGCAAGCTTAAGGAGGATAATATATGCTTGTTGATGTAATCTCATCCTTCGGACGAGTCCCTCGGAGTATGTTTAACGAACCCTAGGAAGGAGTGGTTCGATCCCATCACGGGTCTTTCGATGTTTGTTTAACGAGTCCAAAGATAGAAAACTCGAAGGTTTTTCATGATTATAGAGTCTGGAAAAACACTCAAAAGAGAACTCTCTCAGTTCCTTTTTCGTAAATTAGTCTGATGAGACCGAAAAAGAGATAAATTATCGCCAAACAAACGCTTTCTTCAAATACTTTAACGAGTGTGAAAATAGCAAGATCACTCGGCAATATTTTCATATTTAGAGAGTCTGAAAAGAGCTTAAAGAGGACTCCAGGGGGTTCCTTTTTCATATAAGCTTTATGAGCTCGAAAAAGTGATAAAAGTGTGCTCGATTACGTTCTCATATATTTTCGAGCGCGAGAGCAAACAAAGACCAAGCTCGAGGTTTTGTCTAAAAACCATAAAAAACAATTAAACATGCAATGAAAAAGAGAAAATATCTGTACGCCTTCGTGTAGACTTTAAAGTCATTATATCTGCAAAAAGTCGCACTCATAGGGATATTAGGCATTAGGTTTGATGAATAAAACAATTATAAAAATCAACAAAAATGGTAAAAGTAAATATAAGTGGGTAAAAGTTCTTTTACCATAGTCATTGTGACTTTGCCAAGATTTTAGCCCAAAACCCCTATTTTGCCCTTGAATTTCAGTGTTCGATTGCGGAAGGTAAGAACAATCATTTGGTGAACTGTCTATATCAGTGAGGTAAGCTCCCTTTCTTCTACCTTTTCATGGTTCAATTTTTTGTTTTCATTGGCAAATTTTATGTTTTTGAGTTTGTTTTAGGGCCAAAATTTGCGCCTAGGAGTTCTCATAGGCTAGCCATATGGGACCTGCGAGAATGCATGATTTTCGTAGGTGGCCCCAAGGCACCTGCGAGAACCTCACACTATGCTAAAGGGGCACCTGCGAGGGCTACAAAATGAAAATTTACTTTGATTTTTGCTCAATGAAAAAAGTGCCAAGGCTTGAAAAGAGTTGCTAACCCTCTTCTTATGGTTCTTGTGCAGGAATTTGACCGTCATGATGGTTCTGGAGTGGCGCAAAAGAGAGAATGAAGATGATGCTATTGCCGGGAATGACCTGGGCACTGTTGCCTCTCTATGAGACTGTGGTCTCCTAAAATTCTTTCGGATCCTGGGTACGAGGGCCAAAGTCAGGCTGTTGGAGTACCTTGTTCATATGTGGGACGTGGACCAACAAGTATTCCACGTGGGGGTCCACACATTGTCCTTGGATATCGAGGACGTTTACTTCTTAACAAGATTATCACGACATGGGTACCATGCTAGCTTGACCGATAGCCAAGGTGGTGGGATGCCTATGAGTGAGTACTGTCGTCAGTACTATGTTCCAAAGGCGGAAAGAAGCAAGGGAAAGGTGGCCATTTGGGGTGTCCAGGATTTGACCCTTCACACCATCCTGTTCACCATTGCTTGTATGGCTGGGAGCGCTGCTCCACACATGGATCTCTAGAGCTATTTTCAGTATGCCATAGAGTGTATCGAGCCTCGGGTTTTTAACTGGTCAGACGCAGTCCTTCATAGCACAAAGAGGCAATTGACAAGATGCAGGAAAGGAGACCTGAAGCAATTCAGGTACGGATCACTTTTGGTGTCCTTCTTTCTTGAGAGGGTTCCCTTGCTGAGGTTGCAGGTTGAGTGAGGTTTACCGGCTCCAGAGGATCCAAGGATGTTGAGGTGGTGCAACCTCATGGCTTGACATGTAGCTGGGCCAATCATCAAATATAACGATTCATTCTTTAACTGGTTGCGGCCACAGATGCCGATGGTCGACGATTATGCCTATGCCGGGTTGGATTTCTGAGGGGATCCGTATTTGGCCCTACCTAAGGATGCTCAGTGGGGAGATCTAGGTAAGAAGTACCCATTTTTTCACTTTTTAAATGTTTTTGTAATTTTTATCATATGCAAATGTTTTTATGTTTTCCCAAGAACTAATCAAAAATCTATTTTGAATGACACAGATGTGGGGCCATACCGACCTCCAGGTACGTCTCCTATTCAGCGATGAGGAGAGGTGGCTCCAGTTCCGTGATGGGATGCTGAAGATTATGAGGCAGTGGAGAAAAACTTAGAGGAGTTGACTGCTGACATTCTGGACATGCCTATTGGAGAGGTCCCTCAGTGTTATCAGCGCCATACGTTGGGCGTGTCAGAGCCTATTGGCCACCTGCTTCGTAGGGTTGCTCGGGTAGTCGTGTGTTATCGTGAGCATCACCCATGACGTTACTTTGTAGAAGCTACGAGCTTCAGATTTTGAAATTTTGGTCCTTGGACATAACTTTTTTGTAAAAAACTTTTGATCGTTATATACATATATACAACTTCTACCGGCTTATCTTGTGTTATGTGATACATGTGATGTGATTGGTTTATAAATGGCCCAAATGTCTGTCTAATACATAGTTAGATAATGCATCAGTTAATGTATTTAGACATCTAGGAATATGCTGATACTCAATATAATCAAAATAACGTTCCAAGAGGCAAATTCGTAAATATACCCGTAATAAAGTAGGACTTCGAATAGCATAGACATTACTTAACTGTAGCACTACTAGCTACGAATTGAGTCGTACAACCAAGTGATGGATATCGAGTGAGATAGCATCAATCAACAATTTGATAATGATGCTATACTCTACAATATTGTTGGTCGCACGACCGAGACACACACCTCGTAGAGTGATAAGTTCGTTTGTAGGGGCATAAATTGCCCAAGCAACAGAAGCAAGGTTCTGAGTACTACGGATAGCGCCATCAGTGAAGCCAATGTGGGGTAGCGAAGACTCTGACATCTGGAAACCAAACACAACGTAACATAAGGGCAGAGACCAGATAACGAAAAAATCACACTACAGTAACACACAAGAAGTATGATACAATAAAATATAAGTACTCATGCGCGGGTGATCTTAGGCATAGTACTTCTTTAAGTACAACCCATTTCTGGGTTCACTCAAAGGGATACCATCGTAATCTACCAACTCATAAGCTCCTTTCTCCAAAACTCATTTAACGATATAAGGACCTCGCCACATGGCTTCGAATTTTTTGGCTCCTAGCATATCCCAATCTTGTTCATAAAGGAGAACTAGATCTCCTTTGGAGAAAATGCGAGGCTTGACATGTTTTTCATATTGGGCCTTGACATGTTTCTTCTGGGCTTCTATGACTAGGGTAGCATCACGTCGAGTTTCGTCTAATCACATGAGATACAACAGGCGTTCTTCTTCGGCATAAGTGTTTGGTATGAGTTCGACGACTAGTTTCAGGGAAGGTATCTCACATTCAATCATGAGGATGGCTTCAAGACCATAGACTATCTAGAATGGTGTAAACCCGGTAGAAAACTTAACAAACATCTGGTAAGCCCACAATGCTGAAAACAACATTGTGTGCCAACTTGTTTTGTGAATCCCTATCATTCATCGAAGCATGGTTATGAGAATTTTGTTAATTGCTTCAACTTGGCTGTTGGCTTGTGGGTAATAGGGAATTGAGTTTTCATGGTGAAGACCCAACTTTTCAGTGAATTTGGATATCATGAAGTTTCTAAAGTGGCTACCGTGATCAGTGACGATAGCCTGAGGAACACCAAAACGAGCTATGATGTGATTGAAAATGAATAATGCTGCGGTCTTTCCGGTATTGTCAAATGTCGACATCGCCTTGGCCCATTTCATAAAATAATATATGGCTACAATAATGTATCCATGCCCCCCGAATGAGTGGGGGTGACATGTCATAAAATTGATACCCCATTTCGCAAAGGGAGCAACGGAGACCACAGGGTGAAGAGGAGTAGGATGTGACCGTATTTTATGGTTGTAGGTCTGGCAAGCGTGGCATTTTTGGACGACAATTATACAATCGTTAAATAAAGAAGGCCAAAAATACCCTGCTCATAAGATATTTTGGGCAGTAGCATACCCGAACATATGACCACCACAGGCTCCAGAATGACAGTCATTTAGGGCTTTCTTGGCTTCGTCAAACGTGAGGCAACGTCGAAAAACTGAGTCAATCTCACGACGATAAAGAGTATCACCAAGGATAATATACTGATGGGCTTGGTAGCGTATTCGACATCGGTCAGTACTGGACAAATTGGGTCGAAAATTATGGGTTTGGAGATATATGATGATATCTCCATACCAAAGATCATCAGAACTAATTAGGAAAAGGGATTCATTGGGTAATGAATCGACTGCTACATTTTCCGTTTCAGAGTAGGGAAAGTCGCATATCAACTCGACAAACACTAAGGACTTCTTGGACTTATGTCTTTCGAATTCCAAGTCAAACTCTTGGAGTATCACGATTCATTTGGAGTATTTTCCCCCTACCAGTTGACGTGTGAGAATGTGTTGCATAGGGTTGCAGTTAGAAATTATAGTAGTCTTGCGAGAGAGGATATAGTGCCGGAAATGTTGAACTGCTTGGACAACTACCAAGGCCAGTTTATCGACATGTAAATACTTGGTTTCGGTAGGCGTTAGACTGCGACTCAAGTAATAGATAACATGTTTGTCATGAGAATCATCCTCCTAGACAAGGACCATAGCGATGGTGTAATCCGAGGCTGCGAGGTAGAGGAAGTAATCGTGACTGTAATGGGGGGGGAAGAGAAGCAAAGAACGTGTCAGGGACAATTTTAGAGTTTCGAAAGATTTGTTTGTGATGGTATCCCATACGAACTCGGACCCCTTTTTGAGTAGTCGCGTAAATCCAAGAGTTATCTCGACATAGTTCGGGATGAAACAACGAAGAAAGTTTGCTTTCCCTTGCAAACTTTGTAACTGGCGAAGCGAAGAAGGAGGAGGGAGATTGAGAATCGCCTCAACCTTCAAAGGATCTACCCTAATCCCTTGACGTGAAACAATAAAGCCTAGAAGTTGGTCGGACTCGACGCAGAAAATGCATTTGTGAGGATTCAAGCATATATGGTAAAACTGACATCGGAGGAAAATGGCTCGGAGGTGGATTGGATGATCGACCCGGTGCATGGAATGAGAAGGTAAGTCATCAAGATATGGCTGCATGATGTGCTTGATATCATGGGAGGCATAAGACATAGCGCACTGAAAAGTTGCGCCAACGTTCTTTAGACCAAAAGCTAGTTTTCGATAGGCAAAATTTCCCCAAGGACAAATAAAAGCGGTTTTGTGTTGGTCCTCAGGAAAAATGTTGATTTGATTATATCCGAAGAAACCATCCATCAGAGAGAAGATTTCTCTTCTGGCGCAATTGTCGACAATCTGGTTGACGAAGGGGGTAGGAAAGTTGTCTTTAGGACAAGCTTTGTTAATATCCCTATAATCAACGCACACGCGGATTGTGCCTTGTTTCTTGTCGACCAGGACAAGATTGGAAACCCAGTCAATGAGAGCCATCGGGTAAATAAAGCCGGCTTTGAGAAGTTTCTCGGCTTCAAGCTTGATAGCGACCGCTTTATGTGGGTGAACTGGATGAAGGCGTTGCCGGATGGGTTTAGTGTTTGGGTATGTCTTAATCTCATGTATCACAATGTCAGGGTCAATGCCCGACATTTCTTCATATCTCTAGGCGAAGACGTCATGACATTCTTTGAAAAGTGACTTGTAGGTGACGATTTCGTCAGGGGAACATGAAGCTCCGATATGCACATTTTCGACAATTCCAGGTTTGATGGATATGTCGAGGGGAATAGTGGGTGAGATATTGCTTAAGTTCCCTTCGGAAAACACATCGTGTGTGGACTCGAGAATGGTAGAAATGATGACAACGGTTGACAGGGTCGAGATCCGTTGGTAGCTCTCAATGGTGTGTTTTTCCAGGAAGAGGATGGAATGGTGATGTCCATCGTCCCAGGGGGTGTCTTCCATAACAGACATAATCATCTCATCTATGGGAAAAATGACGTAGAAAGGATATGGAGATAAATCACCAAGAGAGGGGGTAGAAGGGGTTGTCGATTGAATGGCCTGATAGGCAGATTCGACCATACTTTCTTTGTCGTAATGAAGATGATTGCTGGGGTCAGGTACCATCCATGGGTCGTGAGATGCAGGGGTTCCACGAATCGAGGTGGAGATCATGTTGATCGAAGCGATAGACGGGCGTGGAACATCGGGTGGTGGAATGGGGAAGGTACCCATTAACGAAGAGTCTTTAAGAAGACCTACACCGACGTTCTCGTATCCGGGGGTTGGCGATGAACGATATGTTGCCAATACGTGTGTCCGAGTTAAAGAAGGCTAATTGGTCAACGATAATTATCTTTCCTTGATGTGGGAAACGTACAACACGAAAAAGGGTCGATACAACTGTGTGCGTGGAATCGATCCAGCTACAGCTGAGAAGGAGGTTGTAATCGAGAGGAGCGTCAAAGACTTCCACTTCAATTTGCACTGTTTTGCCTTCTAACATGATTGGCAGTGAAGGGAGGACACCATAAGGCTTAAAACCGAATCCATTAAAGGCTTTGAGTGTGTTATGGGATTCAGTCAAAGAGGG
>SNQJ01S0013311.1:1854-32469 GCA_010110895.2 Picea sitchensis | reverse complement strand
TTTGGAACGCGAGTTGAGGGGGTAACCTTGGAATGTGATCTTCCAAGTAAAAAATTATTAAATTTGTATCCATAGGGTCGATTCCACTGATAGCTTTCAACAGTGCCTTTCATTGTAGAGGACAACTTTGAAGGACTTCGAGGGCTGACAACGTGGATGGTGGTTGGGCCAGATCTTCAACAATGCTGTAGTTCTGGGTAGCACAGGCATGAGGGTTGAAATCCGATTTCTGAACGACGCCCTTTAGAGGAGGGCGAAGAACTGTGTCGAGGCTTGGTCGTTCGAGATGAAGAGGACCATTGGTAGGTGGAGTTGTGGGAGATGGTTGGACCAATGAAGGAGGTATATCATCAACCTTCTCTTTAGAGGATGAATAATCTTTGGCTCGAGTGGTAAGTGCGATGTCATTTTGCTTTGAATCTCCTGTACACATTAGGACATAAGATGTAGTGGAGGGGGATGGTTGGTCATGAATGACCAATTGGGCCTATTTTTGAGAAGGGAAGGGTTGTGACAAAATGGCCGGAGTGGGTGGTTTCAGGGCCCCTTAAAGGAACTTAGTAACCGCGGCGTGTCGTGGACAATCCTTAGTGTAGTGATCATCACCCCATATAAGACAAGGGTATCAGGGTTTGCGCTTATCCCTATCGTCAATGGGCGGTGTTTTGGTTCTCTTTGTTTGCGTAGTATTTTTTTCCTCCTTATTCTTACCCTTTCCTTTTCTGGATTTGTTTTTACCAGAGGGGGTAGATTGAACAACATTTACCTCAGAAGTCTTGCTGGTGGGAAGGGTAGGAAACAGAGCATTTTGAACATTAGAAGAAATGGGTTTGGGGTTGTTGCTAGAGGCAGAATGTGGTTGGGCATGGAAAGTGCCAATCACACCGTCAGCTGCATGAGAAGCAGCATGAGTAGTTGAAGTCGCGGAAGTGGAAGGACGAGGTGCATCAGGGAGTAAGTCGTAAAGAGTACTTGTTTGTGAGTAAACAAGGTCAAGGTATTAAGCATGACTAATGGCCTTTTCTTCTGTGACAACTCCACCCATGGCGATGTCATGACCGATGTCATTCACAAAGTATTTTGTGAACCACTCTGCCAATAACTGATCGGGAAGTTTGAGTTTGATGAGACATCGTCTTTGTCGCCACTCATGAATGTGATCGGTGATATGAGTGGTTTTGTTTTGTTTGAAAGAACTCAAAATCTCGGTCCCTGTTTCATAACAGATCGGTAACTGGTAGTGGGTGAGGAAATCCATAGCGAGGGTGTTGATGTTGGTGAAGAAATGTCGTGGTAATTCTATATACCACTTCGTGGTAGAACCTGTGAGAGTTCATTGAAAAAGGGGTAAACGAATAGAGTCATCCATCAAGGAGTTGGATGAGCACCAAAGGTGAAAAGTCATGACGTGATTGTTCAGGTCCTCTCCCTCTTTGCCATCGAATTTAGGGATGTTAGACGGTAGCTTGGATGGTATAGCGGGCCATTGGGGAGAGTGATGGATCGGATCATTTAAAATCCTTGATATATCCGGGAGGTCCAGGGTGGCTAAGAAGGGTAATTGTCTATTCACATGTGGGTACTAGTGGATTTGGGGAGGGAGTCCCGTCAACAAACCAGTGGGACCATAAGAAGTCTGCATATAATGCGAAGATATAGGTAGATTCGGTGGTGGTTGAGGAGGAAAGTAACTCATAGGGTTGTACCCTTGAATGGGGGCGTAGGGCTGAGCGTTCGAGCCCCAAATAGGATTAAACATACCTAGATATGGTTGGCCTATACTGGGAGGTATAACAGATGTAGCTATAGGCTGTTTCCCCCCAGTCGATTGAGGGTTATGTTGTATCAGATGATTCCAATNTGAGTCAAACCTCCATGGTGAAATTCTCCACCAACAGGAATTTGGTAATTCTGTGTGAACAACGGAATGGTGCCACTAGGATCAACGCCTCCGATAGAGGATGGAGAAGGTCCTCTGAAAGGGGGTGGAGGAAGTGTCGGAATGAAACCGGGAGGAGAGTTCCCAGAAGAAGTGGGACTACCAGGAGTTCTGGATGTGATTTGCATAGGAACGAGAATAGAGGCATTCAACGCACGGTACCCAGGTGGAACTGTTGGGGTGACTCTGGGCGAAAGCGGTGTGCCAATAGGGTCTTGGCTAATCACGGTAATCCCGGTGTGAAGACTCGTAGCATCTATGTAATTGACCATTTGTAAAGGGAGAGTCAAGATGTGGTCGACTCGTGGAGCTTCTGTACCAAGAAAATAATAAGCAGTAGTAAAAGGTACTGCATTTGGATCAGATGTTTCGGGGAACACAGGTGAGATGGTGATATCAACGCCCACTCCTGAACCAAAGAGATCCCGTCTAAAAATGCCAGTAGCGCAAAAAGGGTCGTGGCCCTCAGGTCCTAGAAAAGGTCCAGTCGGTGATCCAGAAGACAAAACAATGAAGTCGAAAGTCCTCTCGAGAATTGGTAATTCATAACTGTTCTAGAGAGTCATTTCTTTCCACTTGTGGGGTGGTGACGTCTTGGACTTCACTCTGTTGAGGAGAGCCCTCCGGTGAGCTAGTAGGCAAGGGTTGAGAACCTTCCAGATTTTCTGGGGGCAAGCCCTGCATTCTACGTGAACGACGTGGAGGGTCAATTGTGAACGATTTAAAAACTTACGAAGAAAATTCTACGGTCAACTTGGGTAAACAAACAACATGCGCTAGTAAAAAATCCAGGAAGCAAAATAGGCAAACAAGACCTTCTAATTCCAAAGTCACTAGTTGGTGATAAAATCCAACATCACAACAATGAGATAAGAAGGGGCTGGGCTAGGGTGGAAAAGTTATGTTGACGACCTGCTTAACAGACTTACACCTTGATGCAAGCTCCCACACATAATCGTGGGTATACCCTCCAAGGGGCCTGAGTGAGTTTGGACAACATCGATTCCAGGCACCGTGAATATTTGCTCCTTCATAGTCACCCCTTCACAGTCACCTTATGTAAGACCCTAAGAAGATAGGCCACTAAGGTTACCACCAACAACAATAAATCCTAGGGGGACATTTGACAGTCCGATCCACACGCAAGGGCAGGGTATCTAGCCAGAAATAAACTTGAGAGGCTTCCACTCATCATTGTCGGTATACCTTCAAGCGACCCCCGTAATACGTGCAATCTCTACACCGATAACAACAAAGCCAGGTGAGTAACTCTGCCAATACAAATGCGACTTCGGGTTTGACCCTTGTGTGAGAAGGGCTTCCGAGGACAAAATGTTGCAAATGGAATTTGACAGTCCTTAACACAAGATGCTATTGTGTGTTTTGTGCTTTGGAGAGTGTATCGCTCTGCCTATTCCAAATCTCTAGCCTAGCTAATGTTGGTGTAATAGAGTCCTAGAAAAGAGTTACTAGTTAAATTTTAAAATTGCACAATATTATTAAAGGCTGTTGTTACTCAAAGGACACGGAGATGAAACTGATGTTGTGTGAGACTCTAACCCAACAATGCATAGATAGGAATGAAAGATATCAATTCTCGTTCGATGAATCCTATTTATAGGAGGGAAAGAGAAGTTTTTTGGAACAATCTTTGAACTATGATATACAATCTTCTTTGAAATTCAATATCAAGAAGTCACGAATCAATGCCAATTCTCTATTTGTTCTATTTCAACAATTGATTTCCAATATTTTAAAAATAAAATGCTTTTAAAAAGAAAAATATTTTTTACTTTTCAAAAAGAACCACCAGTGGTGGAACTAAGGAAAACCAATAACTAATGACAAGCAACATACAAAACCCAAACCAATCTTTCAATGAAGACAATAATGACAAGCAGACAAGACTAGTCTTTTCAAATGCATGAGGGCAACGATTTTCCAAGCAATGGGAATTTGTGAAAGACAATAAATCCCAACTTTTAAACCGATCACCGACTTCCAACCAAGCAAGCACTCAGATTCCAGGATTATAGATTATATCCTTGCTAAGAAAAGGTTGAGAGATGACAGTTGAGAAAAATGAACAAGAAGTGCTTTTGATCTCCGAAGACTAATTGTTCACAAAATCCGAAGTCAAGAAATGATCAATTAGTGGCCTAAGAAGTTCTCTTCAGACACACATACAAACCTGGGTATCTGGGCGTACAAAAGACTTTAATCTCAAAATTTTGCAAAATGGGTTCGCAGGCAAGCAATAGTGTACAATGTGAGAATGGAGCATTCTCCCAGGCTGGTCACAAGCAAAGTGCGAGATGTTTGCACTGGATTGCACAGTAGGGTGTGAAATCCAGTAGTTCTTGCAGACAGTAAAAGGGTTCAGTGCGAGAATGACTAAAACTAGGCAAAATTTGGAAAAAAGACAAATTTTTTGAAAGGACTTCTGGACCCAGAGAGTCTGTCAGGGTCTCCTGAAGACTCAGAGATTGATAGAAATGAAAAAAGGTAAGGCAAGAGAAAATGGACAAGGAAAAATACCAAAAACCACTTAAAAAATGGGTTGCATCCCCAGTGGAGTCGCCAATTTTGTTATCGGACTAATCGGTAGGTGCAGACACTAACAGATCTCCCTAGATCCACCTGGATCTAGAACAAAATAGGACATGACATGACTCTTTCCCTAAGTTGCAATCATTGAATCTGCTAGTAAGGAGAAACAAGTAACATACCTTTGTATCGCTTCCTTAGGTCTCTGTTGCTCCCGCTTCGCTCCGGTGCTCTTATGAGGCCAAGTCCAAGACAACACAAACCAACCAAAGTGAAGATAACAAAATATATTCAATGTCAACTTATGCATATGATCAAGGGATTACACAATAAAGTAAAAATGACTTTATGGGAAGGGGACATGCCGCTGTATCATATTAATTGAAAGTAGAAGATACAACCTGATCGCCTTGATGTCGCAAGCTTCCGTTCGGTGACCCTTGGTTCCAACACACACACTTGCTCTATACTTGCATGAAGAAGATCCAATTCCTCTTGATAGACCAACTAGAGTCTCCAAGCTTCTATCTAAGCATGGTTCTTCACACGATTCCTTCACCAATTCTTCAATTAATCTTGCTTAACCTTTTCCATGAGAAACCTTTCAATATATAGGAGAATGAGAGATGGTTACATGGATGAGGATGATCCCATCAAATCTGGGAAGTCAATAAAATGACAACCATACGAATGCCAACTCATTTTCTAGAAGATTCCCTTCTAGAACCCTTGAGACCTCTTCTCTTTTCCAAGCTTAAAAACAGGTCCGCACCCTATGTATGGATCAAGCTGCGATAAGTTTGTACCCTAGATGAAGGTGGCCTGTGAGAATGAGGGATTCTTGCACCCTAGGCCATATGCAGCCTGCGAACTCACTTTGAAAATATGTTTTTGGAAGGAGACAAGATCCACTTTTCTCAGGCAAAAAGTCCTTGTTGGGAGCCTGAATACACCATTGTTAATACATCACCAAGATGAACAAAATCATGTGTAACACTTGGCACCCTCGGGGATGTGATCTCCAAGGTTGTTTTGCTGAAGTATTTGGGTCATTAGATCTATTTTTTTTTCATACATGCAGATTCTCGATGGAATCCTGTATGGAAGTATGTGCATTTCTCTCCTTTTCTTCCCTTTCCACCTTTGGATCCGGAAGTATCGTTGAAGGGTTTTGAGTACCCTTCCTTCTTCGGATTTGCATCAACTTTCCTTTTGTCTATATATTTATATTTATTATATTTATGACTGCTTCCATATTGCACAATAAGTGCATGTGCCTTTGGGCCTTTTCTTTTTCCCATGTTGATGAGCTTCGTCTACTCTTGTGTTAGAGATTCGATGAATTCCTCAAGAGAAGGAATATTCCAGGTGGCTCTAGAGGTGAATCTGACTGAGTGGAATGTGGATAAAAACACTGATAATTTAGGACCAAGCTTGGAGAGAATGGTGAGAACCATTTGTTTCTCCTCCTTAGATTTATCAACCCCACAAGCTTTGAGTTGCGACAGTAAATCCTTATATTTGGTAAAGAAACCTTGGATATTGTCGAAGCTTTTTGGATCCAATGTGAGCAATTCCACCTCAAGGATGTGTCCCCTCATATCATCCTGTTTTCCAAAGAGCCCTTACATGGTGGTTCATGCTTCATTGGGGGTTTTATAGGAAGATATGTGAAAGAGGAGATAAGGAGAAATGAGACTGCAAATTATTCTAAATGCTTCATCCATTCGATTTATATACTTGGATTTTTCTATGGATGAATTTGGTTCTGTATTTGTGTTCATGGTTAATTGATACAATCCACTTCTTCGAAGATGCATGATCATCTCCTCCTTCCATGCAAAGTAATTGTAAGGTATAAGAATGAATTCTTTTGAAAATTCTATTTTTCCTATGTCTTCAATATTTGGTACCTGCAAAAATAATTTGGTGTGGCTTTTCCCTAGAAGTCCGTTAGCTCTGATACCATGAAAATGTGTTGAACCTACATAGAATAGATGTAGATGGGAATTGACATACACTGTTGCAGAGAAAATAGAAGAAAATATAAGCATGAGAGAAAGAATGGAAGAATTCTCATTAACCAAATGAATGAATGATAATTTACACATGATATACTATGTATAAATCAACCAATGCACACTGGAGGAGAATCCAATGCGCCATAGTGGTGGTCTAGAGTGATCTGGACACACACCAATAGTTATGGGAGTAAACTTCCAGCTAGTCTAGTCTCTCAGGAAGTTACGGGAGTGAACTGCCACCTAGCTGAGTTAACTAGTCTATCAGTCTTCAGTTAATTGACTGAAACAAAATGAAGTGAGGAGGAGATAAGGGAATCATGAGTAATGCGCTAGTCTAGTGATGATCCCAACGATAATGCGCATTATTTGGTGATGATCCCAATGTGGGATGGTGACAATACCAATGTAGCATCTAGACTCCACTCAACTGATCAAACTGAAGAGAATATTCTCCCTAAAATATAAGAGATAGAATAATGACTAATAAACATAGGAATAACCTTAGGAAAAATAAATACTAGGTGTGTGTGAAGTAACTCCAACACACATGATACCATTAAGTAAAAACACAATTTTTTTAGGAACCCCCCACAGGATATGGCCAAAATATAGATGAAGAGAGAAGAATGAGGCTCAATAATCAAGTCATGGTGGGGATAAAGGAGGGTTCTTGGGCCTCCAAGAAATCACATCATGGGCACCAAATGGAAATTCAGGAACTAGCTAGGGAACCCATGAAGGGTAGGAAATACCGTATGAGTTACGACGTGCAAAATGGAGTGGCTAATGTCATTACCTGACATGATTGAACATAAGGAATTGTTACAATAGAATGGACGATTAATAATGCAAGGTGGTGAATGTAGGGAAAAACCTATCCCTATATGCTAGATTTAAGAACACGTACCTCAAGTTCAGGGGAAGTCACCATTTCCACAAAAAGTCCCCGTAATCATGTCAACACATGTAAACTAGATTTCGAGGGTCAAAACACATAGTGAAATCTCAAAAAGAAAATATTTTTGGATTTTTTGGATATGATATATGAAAAAAAAAATCACTCCCACCACACACCTATGTACAAGGAACTTTTCATATTGATTCTTTACTCCAAGTAGATCATATTGCTAGGCTTAGGCCAAGGATCCTTTTCATAATCTATGAATTCATGAGCCAATTTTGGCATCATATGGATTACCATGTTGGGGCCATGCCACATAGGAATGCATTTATGCATATGAACATACTCATTGTGAGTAGTCTCGCGAGTTAGGGAAGATCCTTGATGGGATCCATCAAAACATGAAGGAAGTATGAAATGTGAATATTCGATGGAGGGGGTAACATATAATTCAATGACAACTTCTGAAAAATATAACAGAGGTGAAAAATGGTCAATATTGGGAAGTATACTGGATGCCCGAGAAAATACCCCCAGTCTTGGGTCAAAACTCATCATTATAACTCTCATTGGTTCCAAATCAGAGAGTATGGATTCTATATGATGTTCATCTTCCCTAGGCTTGTCTATGGAAGCCATGACATCCAATATGGCCTCATCTAAAGGCAACTCAGTCTCTAGGAATGTTAGAAAAATTAGATCGCGAAGCAATAAAATAAAAACAAATGCATAAATAAAACACAGAAGATACACAGTACAATAGAGACATATATATACATGGTTCACCCAGTGTGGGCTACATGCACCAGTGAAATTTCCACGTCCTTCCTTTATTATTATCCAACAAATGACGGGATACAACCTACAACACACCCGCTGTAACTTCCTCTTCTTTCTCTCACAGTCTCCTCACTTAGAATACAATATTCTCAATGATACATAGCCATAATACATTTCCATCATAAAAGAGGGTTTCCTTCTAGGGAAAAAAACCCTAACATAACTTCTACCATCAGATCTACGACCTTATAATGAACAGTCTAGATTTACTATGAAATTACAATATACATTTACAAGGAAACATTTCCTTCCGGGGCTTCACCCCCGAACCCCCATCGAGGAACGATGTCCCCCAAACCCCCGTCGAGGGTCCTCTTTTCTCCAGACTCCATAGGAGGGGCAAGCCCCACCCGCGCTCCATCGCGTGGAGGAATGTACATTCTTACGGGGTGTAAAGTCTTCATGGGGTATAAACACGGTTGAAAAAAAAAGACCTCTAAATCAGGAAGATAATCAAGCTCCACAACCAACAAGGAAATCATGTGAAAGAAGAGAGTCAACAAACTGTGTGGGTGGAGTAGGTTGATCAAAGTCCATAGGATTATGGAGTTGTTGAATAATATCAACTAGTGCTAATGGGATTTTTGGATCGACAATATTGACCATGGTGAGTGGCATGGATGCCCCATATGAGTCAACATCCATGGGATGAGGTACCACCCAAGGATCACATACCCGAGGGATCCAATGGTAAATGATGAAATCATGTTGACATGAGTAGTGTAATACCCCAAGGCCGAGCCCCTGCTGAATTGTAATTATGTTTATAGGCAGGTGAACCAAGTGTTTATAAGCTGGGAGGCTTATGTGTTTATTAGGCCGGAGAGCCTAGATGTTGAAGGCCAGAGAGCCTAATTTTTTTTGTATATGTAAATACTCACATCATTAATAAAATTACATTACTTGATGTAGACCGACCACGAAGAAAGAGTTATGGGGGACTAAGATCCACTAAGAAGGGAAAGGGAAGGGGCTAAGAGGCTAGGAAAAAGGGCTATGCTTGAGGGCTTAACCCCAAGGGAATATTATAATATATTTTCCTAAAGACTAAGGTTTGGGAAATAAATCTGTTATCCTAAGTTCCTTTGGGGGAGAGGAACGAACTCCATGTGGAGAGAAATGAGATCCCAAGAGAGCCATGTGTCAATTTGGTTGCATGCAATTTTATGTGGGAAATCAACCATTGTGGGGGTTTTCTCAACGATTTTTTCTGGCTAGGCTCCCAATTCACGCACTCACACACTCAGACTAAGCATTCACACAACATCCACTTCCTCCATCATTTTACCTCTGCAAGATATGTAACCTGCAACCCCGTGAAGCTAACCCATACTTTTCCTGTGAAGCATAGCACGTTTGTATTTTGCCTAATCCAAATCACATATTAGCCAATTTTCTATTTCTTCCCACGTTTTTCTCTGGACTAGTGTGGTTAAATGTCCTTACTAGAGCCATACCTGATTTGCTGTTGTGATTAATCGGAATGGATTATTTTGGGAGCTGGATTGAATAAGTAGGTTTTCAGGCTTGTGAGCAACTCTCTCTAGGTGAGAGAAGTTGCTGGGGAAGTGATTTTCCCATAGGGAGCCTCACGAAAGTTGTAGTTCTTTGAGACTTCCTATCCGGCCTATTACTGAAGCCTTGGAAGGGGAGTGGGGAAACCAAAGGAATGTCGAGTAGAGAAGGGGCACACTCCCTGGGGTGGTACAAGCATGTGCAGAATGAGGGACTATAAGCTGTGGATGTAAGTGGAATCCTAGGGAAATAATCCTTCCTGGAGATTTTGTAACCTCAAGCTAGCCTAGGATTTCCTTGACCCTGGGTGGAGTTTAGTCCTAGCTCGAGGGTGACCCACTGCTGATAACTTGGAGCAACATGGTGTAAGGATGGGAGGTTTGTGGAAGGTCTGCACACAATTGGTGGCCTTCTTAAATAGATAAGTACCTTTTATACATGCTTAATTACATACTGTATGTTACACATGTGTTTATTTACTGTATGCTTCCGCATAATTCTATGTATGTTAACAGAAAGTAGATGTTTATTTTTAATGTAATAAGTATGATAGTTTCCACATATGAAAGCTCGTCAGTAACATGCCTCGGATTTGGAGGCTGGGGTATGTTACAAATTGGTATCTGAGCCCATGGTTTCAAAACTAAACCTATATGGGCCACGAGTATGGAATTTGGAATCAAAATTTTACAGGGATTTGATGTATAGATTTCCAGAGGGGCATTGAGAGAGCTCCTGGGTGGTAATGGAAAGCTCAAGAGGAGTGGTAGATCAATTATCACAAAAATCATGTTTAATAACCACGAGATTTAATTTGAGCCATGGGATCTGTGTGGAGGGTAGGCAGACCCTTCCTAATTGTCATATCTGGAGAATATGCATGACATTTAACCTCCAAGTCCTTAGGACTTCATGACTTCGACGGAGTTTATGTTTTTTTGAGAAAAGGGGACGAATCCCGAATTTCCAAAATCCCATAGTGATTTTCAACCATATATCATCTAGGAGGAGGAGAGCTGTGGATTTTCCCCGAGTAGTTCGAGGAAATTGGTTGAAGTGTGCGCAGAAGGGACTTCATCCCGAAGTCCCAAAGTCCCGAACTCCAGAGTTAATCTAGACCGTTTGTGTTTGAGGACACATGTCCGTAGATTAGCCTATTCAGGAATTCAACACTTGAGGCATTTGTGGTGTAGTGTGGAGAAGTCTCCCGAAGTCCCTGAACTCTAAAGTGACATGGACTTGTTTGTAAGTTAGACATTTGGGAGTTATAAGGTGGGTTGGAGTGGAATCTCCCGAAGCCCGAAGCACCAAAGTCC
This sequence comes from Picea sitchensis, assembly GCA_010110895.2. NCBI lineage: Eukaryota > Viridiplantae > Streptophyta > Pinopsida > Pinales > Pinaceae > Picea > Picea sitchensis. Next base: position 21,387 of record SNQJ01S0013311.1, on the reverse strand, counting down.
TGAATCTCCTGATATGACATGGCATGATGACGTCACCTAGGATGATGTGGACCTACCCTAATCCTGCCATGTGTCACTTGTTTTTTTACCATTTACAGGTCCTTATTACCATTTGGGACCTGAAACGTGTCGCCCGTATGTGGGGCCACATGTCACTACATTATTTTACTGCTGATCAAAGGAGATCGTCGAGTTTGTCAATTTGACGTTCGGAAGGAATGAACTGTGATGAAGGAGAAACCATCGAAGATCCGAAGAGAAGAGTAAATCCTCATCGTTGATCGGGAGAGGATACGTGGCATCAGATCTATAAGTTTGAAGACTTATCACTTCAGAAGGGTTGAGAATGTGGATAGTTCGGAATTCCCAAATCCTGGAGTCCTGGAGTTGATCATGGCCATACAACATACATAATACCGAATGTGGATAAGAGAATTTCACACTGCATACAAACATGGAAATTCATCTTCTATTGTATGACCTTGTACCAACATCTTTCCTGAGGCATCCACAACTTGTTCTGCTGTGACCCGTGAACATCCACGATTTTCCCTTCTGTGACCCACGAATATCCGCAACTATCTAAACTGTGACCTAGAGATATGTAGTGAAAGCCCGTATTACAAGATCCATATGAATCTGCTCTTCCCTGTGGATTTTTTCCTCTCTAACCCACCTATGGATGCTTTTTCTCTCTCTCCTCCTTAACCTGTATGACCTATAGATGGAAGTCCTTCTCCACCTATATGATATCTTGAATTGTATTCATTTGTGATCCAACCCTCTCTACATAAACACTTGGATGAAATATCTTAACCCAACCCGTGAGATCTCCTCACTCTAGTGTAAGAAAAAATACTTCTTTTCTCCTACACTCCTCACACTAGAAAAATTCCTTATTTTCTATCTCTGATCTTGGAATCTAACCAAAGAACCTCAACCTTGACATCTCACCAAAATTCCCTTGCTCTTGGTATCTCACTAAGAGTCTTTCGATCTTGGCATCTCACCAAAGATCCTCACCTTGGTCTCTCACCAAGGTCCCTTGCTCTTGGCATCTCACCAAGAGTCTCTCGACCTCGACCTCTCGTTAAGAGTACTGACTGTGTCAACTCTCTCAACACAAGTTTCTTCCTCCTTCTCCTAGCCTTGATTTTATAATCACAAGTTACAATCTATTTCTAATCTTCAAAGTGATATATGATTGATATTACTTCTCACACTCACTTAAAATTTAGATTACATGCTTCACACTATGCATGTTCCTTAAATAACTCAATTCACTAATAAATACAATTTTACTTTAATTAATTCATTTTAACTAAAGTAAACTCAATACTAGAAGATTCTTTGACGACATCCACATGCAAGACACATTCCAATGTGGAAGTACCTATCTGATGCTACCACAAACATCAACACTCCCTCTTATATAGGAAGGTACTTCTTACACATGGGTTTGTCTCAATATTCACTGCCATATATGATACCATGTCTTCTGTCCATTCCACATGATTGACCGCTCTCTTTTATAGAAAATATATATGTGCCATGATGGTCTGACCTGTCTCCGAAGTCTCATTTTCATTGAACATGCTCCTAGAATTATCCTTCTCCTGAGCATCCTCCATGGCCATATCGTACCATGACTCATTCTTGACTGACTTGGAAGGTTTCTCCTTCCCACCTTAACTTGAAGGCTGACTCCCTCTGAGTTGCTCAAACTTTGGATCTACCTTCTCCTTGTTCTTTACCACTCTATTACTTTCCATTGCTCCATAATATGATATCCTCTTAGATCCTTTTATAGGCTCCCATCCCAGGATAAGGGTTCACCCTAGCAATAAAAATGAACAAATAACCAATCCATACAAACCCCAATATCAATGCTTCGATCTTGTTGGTTAGCTGATATCTCCCTTTCTTACCCGTTGCTCCTTTTCCTCGAACCCCACCCTACACACTTGAATGGAATTACTTCTCCATCCACTCATTGAGATCTTAATCACTCATTCTATGTGTGCTTTTTGTCCACTAAGAAATATCCAACACCTAGAACCAAGCACCTCTACTGCCTAGATCTGTCCTTGCCACCATATTTGTCTGCTTCTCATGGCACTATTGTGGCTGCTCCTACAACTTCTCTTCTCCTTTGGACTAATTAGATATGTAGGTGAAATTCCTTCTTCACCCCTTTCTGAGATCTCCTTGAGAAAAAAATCCTTCTTTTCTCTATCTATGAGTCACTGAATCCAATAAATTTATCATCCTCTAATCTTTGGATGAAATTCCTTCTTCACGCATCTGAGATATTTTGAGTCATTTTCCTTCGTGGTTCAAGAACTTGAGAAAAATTCCATGTTTTCTCCAAAGTATATGACTTAATCACATGAGAAAAATTCCTTCTTTGCTCCAATGTGCTCCCTCTCTCCTTCAAAGCCTCAGCTCTGATGTTTCCCAAAAGTCAGTCCTTCGATTTCCGCCTGATGGTTATAGATTTTCTAAGATCTCCTACAAATATGACTGATCTGTTGCAAAAGAAAAGTGGATCTGTGCTTAGTCCTTCAAGCACCCACCTCGACACTCTTGATCCCATAGATATACTATTGCAACCCTATATCTAAACATGATCTCTACCATGGTCACTCACATCTCATAGATCTACCGATACCATGTGCACTTGGTTTCCTCCCAGAACAATCTTGCTCTGATACCATGTTGAATTTTCTTTCAACCCTATGTATGCTCTGATACCATGTTGAAATTCTCTCCTAGCGGATTCATCCCTTGGTATGCACTAATACCATGTTGATCTATTACCACTCTACTCAACACTCGAAAAATAGCTCAAAATAAAATCACTTTATCTACTAAGAGAAAAAATGAGTAATCAACTAAACATGCAGCGAAAGCATAAACACATAAACCAAGTCAAGCACACATAAATGCCAATATTTTCAGGTAAACCCCTGGAAACACCTTGGAGGGGAAACTAGTCCAATGATGCTTTTATTAAGGCCAATTCAAGGATATCGTAATAGGGAAAGTGGCCCACTAAGAGAATTATACACTGCATACAAAACTGGAAACTCTTGTGTTTCTATATGACCTTGTACCAACATGTTTCCATAGGCATCCATGATTTTTCCTGCTGTGACCCATGGAGATCCACGACCTACCCTTTTGTGACCCATGGATATCCATGACTTTCTAAAATTTGACCCATGAATATGTACAAAAAACATGTATGACGACTCTTCTCTTATTTGTGGCTTCTGTCCTCTGAAACTCACTTGCGGCTACTTCTTATCTCTCCTCCTTGATCTATATGACCTCTAGAAGGAAGTCCTTCTCCACCTATACAATATCTTGAATCATAGTCCTTCATGATCCAACCGTCTCTACATCAACACTTGGATGAAATCTCTTCACCCAACTTGTGAGATATCCCTTCCGTAGTGCAAGCAAAAGTCCTTATTTTCTCCTACACTCCCCACACTAGAAAAATTCCTTCTTTTCTATCTAAAATCCTGGCATCTCACCAAAGTTCCTCAACCTTGGCATCTCAACAAAGGTCCCTTTCTCTTGGTACCTCACCAAGAGTCTCCCAATCTTGGAATCTCACCAATATCCTCACCTTGGTCTTTCACCAAGGTCCCTTTCTCTTGGCATCTCACCAAGAGTCTCCTTACCTTGACCTCTCATCAAGAGTCCCGAGTATGTCAAGTCCCTAAACACAAGTGTCTTCCTCCTTCTCCTAACATTTCTTTTATATTCATGAGTTACAATCTATTTCTAATATTCAAAATGATCTATGGTTGAGATTACTTCTCACACTCACTTAAGATTTATATTACATGCTTCATGTTATACATGTTCCTTAAATAACTCAATTCACTAATAAATACAATTTTACTTTAATTAATTCCTTTTAACTAAAGTAAAATCAAGACTAGAATATTCTTTGATGAATTCCACATGTTATACACATGCCAATGCGGAAGTACCTTGTTGACAAGCATTTATGACACACCCGTCAACAAGAAGGGAGAGTTTGGTCCGAGGTTATCTAAATAACCCAAGCCGTTTGAGGTAACCCACCCTAACGGGTTTAACGACTCTTTTAGTCGATAAAGGGATCTAATCTAAACTACGAAAATAAAATAACTAACTATTCATTAACGAATATCTACTATATACATTCACTATTCACACTTTTACATACAAAATATACAAATAAACAGGTGCAATATTTATGAGAAACCTTGTAAACTAAGGTTGTACAAGAGAACCAAATCTCAGGAAAAATTAAATAGATCTAGAACATACTACTAATCTAATTTTAACCTTGAAACTAAAAAAGGAAAATAAATGAATGTAAATAATAATGTTTTAACTTAAATACACAAAGTATTTAAGCTTAAATGTTAAATTACATTAAAAAAATATAAATCAAAACAAAAGAAAATCATTAACCTATAATTGACCAGTATTTAAATAGAACTTTTGGTTGCTCCTTCTTGTATAACGTTGCTCCAACAACCTGTCTGCTAAGAGAAATCTATAACAAAAGGTTGTGTAATCATAAGATTGTGACAGTGTCAGGATAAAAATCACTTTGACTGACAATTTAAATATTATTTAAAATGTAGAAAAACAACTTTCAAATCATGATCCTTAGTGAAGATATAATAAACTAATTGACAATAAGAAAAATCTCAAATGAACAATTATATCTTTACAAATCTGAATTACATGAATAAACTCAATATAATACAAGATTTGTATCAAAATAATACAATCACCAAGACCAAGATAATTGGGATAATAGACTATTAAAGATTGACAAAATTAATACATAAATGATAACAATTAACCATGTATTGATAAAACATACTAAAACTAATTTAAATCAATGCATAATTAATAACTCAAAGAATATGAACCATAATCAAATATATTATAATGAAAACAAAACCCTTTGGTCCATTCTCCCATAATTCCAACCATCTGTTACTCCTTTTGAAAAAAAAAGTTTTGCAAAATAAATAATAAAAAAAAATAAAGGATTAAAATCCTCCTCTGAATTTCTTGGATCCCCCTTCTGCTTTGAACTTCCCCATATATTTATGCAATGAAGGAATAGTCTGGGCATCACTAAAAATTTCTTCCATATGAAAATTGCCTCGGAAAGAACTCATAATATCTCTAAAATCGTGTGTTTGTTTGGGAACAATCTCGTGAGTAAGCTAAATGAGTTCGTTCTACAGATGGGTTTTCAACCGTTTCTTAAGATTCCTCATGGTTGGGCTGCAATGAGCCCCACAAAAGCATCTTTCTGTTCTTGAGCACATTTCCAAATCATATCAAATAATCAGATCCGTACAAAATAACCGATAATAGAAACTTGTAAAACAAAAATAAACCAAATTAATAAGCTAAATATAAAAATGGTGAATAGAACAAAATCTAGAACAATAAGATTAAAATGAATTTAAACTAAAAGAAAACTATAAGTTTTAAACACATATTGGTTATATTTTCCTTTCAAATATGATCTTAAAATTCTAGAAGCTTCAAGTTGATGCATGGAAAAAAATATTAATTTTGAGTTTCCACAAAATCAAACAAATGATAGATTTTTTTTTTTTAATTTTATTTTGAAATGAGATGAAAAATGATGAAAGAATTTAATTAATTAAACCCACCAAATGATTTTGTGAAAATGAGAAACCAACCAAGATATTATTTGATGAAGTATTGAATCCATTATTCAAAATAGTCAAACTTGCTAATGAGCAAAAGACAAAAAACACAATTATAATTTAAACGAAAGTAAATAGTTGATAAAAATTAATGTTTTCGTTTAAATTAAGATTTCTATGTCCGTCTCTAAATTTTTGACATATACTCTTGTAATGAATGTCTCATACTATGGTGAATGCCTTAAGTTTGTCTCAAAGCAAGCCAAGGTCTAGGACTATTCGAAAAGGTTGATTTTGTAGTTTGTTGTAATTTCCAAGATTTAAAATAAAATGACGAAACCACAGACTTTTAGGGAAGGGATTATAATATTTAATACATTTTCCTAACATACTTTGTATTATCATAGATCTAAATTTGTCTCTCCTTCATTCAAATTTGATAAAATGTGAACAAATGTTACAGAAAATATGTGTCACAATAAGCTTTCTTCTTCTAAAATCATTGTTATTAATCCATGTTTTCAACCAAACCATTCTCATAGAAGATAAATTCAAAAAGGAATAGGTAATAACAAACTCCCAAATTATGAATCTCTTCCATCAACATCAAAACTCTGTAGAAAGAAAAACAAAATGGCATTTGAATTTCACGTTGGAAGTCATGAAATTCAAACCAAACAAAAGAAAAGAATATAAACTCAAACTAACCTCAAAACAATGCAAACCAATACCAATCCAATCAAGTCAAAGGGAAACAAATGAAGAATCCAAGTAAAATTTAGAGGGACCCTAGATTTTGATTAAAGAAAAAGAAGGGGGTTGTTGCGGGAAGCCAACAAATGACGACTCACTGGGCGAAACAATTATCTATGCATTGATTCAAAACACATTTCATTATAAGGAATAAAGATAAAAGGTACCAAGTTGTTTAATCTTCAAGTTTCCTTTAGAAAGTTCCTTATCTGGTCTATATAGTATTGATATTAGCTCTGCAGACGTATACAAATCGATGTTACCATAGTTCATGGATTGGGGGAAAATGTTTTGTAAGGGATTGAAATATTGAATAATTGTTTCATCAATGAGTCATGACAGTTTGAGAAGGAATTCAATAACATAGACATAGCCATTGCTATCAATAGACATCCATAGCCTCGACATGGTTTCCTTTTAACCTATCTGAATGCTTTAATCTCGTCCAATAGTTTAGAACATAAGATGGATCATTCTTGGAGTTATTTCAAGTTTTCATTATTTTGGAAATTTAGGAACCAACTGAAAGTCACTGCTCTGGCTTGGTAACCAGTTAACAACAACGTCATCCACTATGGTTCATGGAGTTTAACAAGATGGATCATGATGAGACCTATTGTCCTTCAACCCTGGGGACTGAAGGCCACTGCCCTGGCTTGGTGACCAATAATGGTAATGTCACTTCTATAAACTTCCAATGGTCATGATGGATCGGCTCATGATGATACCTTCCCACCTTCAATTAAAAAATTGTGCTTATTTAAGTACGGAAGTGATCCAATCATGGGATTTGATTTAATCTACAAATAAGAGATTGTCTAGAAGATGGGGAAGCAGATACGAAAAGTTCCTTAATAACCAACATGGCGTAGGAAGTATTAAGTTAGCCATGATGATCAAAGGTTACTCCAACTTTTAGAAACAATTCCTTACCATAATTTTGAAGGGAAAGAAGAATGGTAATGATCGAATTAAAACTATCTAACAGAGCTGAGATGGATTTTATTTCAAGACCAAATTTGGATTATCTCGAGTTGTTTGGAGACCAGGAGGCAGTACGATCTTTTAAATAATATTTCCTCATGGTGATTAGTCTCTAACAATAGAGAAATAAATTAGAAAGATATATGTACAAAAAAACAGGAAGAGACTCACTCAAAAGAAAAAAATAAGGGAAACAAAACACATAAGCCAAACCAAATCAAATTTTGTTGAAAGAAATCAAAAGCATAAGTACATCGAAACAAACAAATCAAAACAACAAAAGCACACTTTTAGAAAACAATTTTGGCCAAAGATAAACCTGAGCTTTTGGATCTACTAGCATCCCATTGTAAAACAAAGGAAGAACTAAATCATATAAAGTCTCATGTGCGGGAAAGTTCTCTCCTTAGGATATTGTTTCGTGAGATGTAATTTTATTCAGAGATTAAAGAAAACATAAAAATTCCTATTAAGATGAGTGCAGTCCTACTCGTGGCACCTTGGGTCAGGGTTGAATTTGGGTTAATTGACAGTTCAAATTTACTTATCTCCTTACTTTCCATTTTAAAATTTCCATGATGATAATGCATTTTTGAAAAGAAATATTCAACGAAAAGCAGAGAGAAAAGGATTAAAGTTGAATTCCCTGACAAAATTCATATTATGGTTCTCTTGGTGCACCCACTTGTGTTCATAACTACAGTATTACAAAAAGAAACAGTGAGAAAGAAAACTAAATGAAACCTACTCCTAAACCTACTCTAACTACTAAACAAATTGAAATACTAAGTGAAGTCATGCTTCCAATGTAGCCACCAGAGTAACACCAATCCTGCAATGAAAACAAAATCAAATATTAGTAACAATAATGATAGTGTATCGAAATATGAAAAAAATACACCATACTTACCTTTATAATCATCATTTAGAAACAAAACAAGCATGACCTTACCATTCCCTTGAACGTTCTTGATGTATGAATCCTCCAACCATTCTTCAATCTTGTCGTGATATGGGTCATAATGGCATGGAAGAATGTAAGTGAGTTTGAAAAACTTGTCAATATTATGGGGACCTGACATAACCATTAGCCAAGGCCGAAGTGCCCCATCCTCTTGACAATTCTCCAAGTGTTCATCAATTTCTTCACATGGAGTACCTAAAAAAATCATGTCATGCTTGCCTCCTAGATATTTAGGTAGAAAAAAATCAAGCACAACTTTATCTTTATTATGAATATTTTTTAGATATGACTCCTCAAGACATTCTAAGATCCTGTCATAAAAATTAGAATGTAAACTATGACTTCGACGAACTAGATATATCAATGGGGAACACATCATAAGAGGATTCATGACATCAATTAGATTACTGGTTTGAACACTTGCTTTGATGGTATGGATCATTTCAAAATGAGAAACATAATCATTAAAATTTGAACTAATCAAAGAATGAATATGCAATGTAGAATATTTGATCTCCATAAGAATGAGTGCATTGTCTTTTTCAAAAGTAAATCATGTAAAATCATCTTGCAACATATATTTTTCCCATGCGAGTGATGAAAGTGAAAGAGCGTCAAATCCGAATTCATAAATGTTATGTTTGAAATTAATTTCACCAAATTTTGGCATATTGAAAAGATCAGATTGTGATGGCAAAGAGTAAGATGCCGTGGGTAAAATATCATGCACACCAGAATCGAAGAAGAGATCGGGATATAAAGAGTAAAATGAATTATAAATGAGCACATGAAAAGATTGTCTTGAGCTATGATAATTAACAATGGTATTCTCAAGACACTCCTCTTCACTTGCCTTAATACTTTCACTCTGTTTTGGTGATAAATCCTTCAACATAATACGATCATCTAAATTTTCCTCCTGTATGATAGACAATTCAAAAATTTAATGACAAACATCTAATATTTCCTATGGATAAGGTATGATTTGTGGATGAAGGTTTAAGGTTTCTTCTTCAAATTGCAGATCTACATCTCTAATCTGTTTCATTGGAATGTTAGAATGATTAAGATCATTTTCATCACCTAAGTGTTCTTCAATAATTGAATCTAAATACTAATTAGAACAAGAGTTAGAAGATGATGTACATATACATAGACCCACAATGATAGTTGAGGATTGAAGATGCAATGGTTCAGAGGAAAAAACAGTTTTATTTTCAGTGAAAACATTTTCAATAGATTCTACCTCCCTTGCTTGTTCAATATTTTCTGATGGATTCCTCAAATCCTGTAAACAAAATTCATCTTGTTTAGGATTTTTAATTGATTCATCATTCATGATTGAATATGGCTTGATGAAAGGGGCACAAACATCAGAGAGGAGATTTAATACAAATGACATGTCATAAAGATGAAATTTACATACAAAATGATGGATGCTTGTTGAAAAGACTTCCGAAGATGAATCATCATTGATTAATAGAGACTGTAATTCTTCACATAATTGATTGTAATCATAAATTTCAAAGGCGTCTAAAAATTCCTCTACAAATCGAAACCAATCAACAATGTAATATGTTGGAAAAGACTCAAACCAATGTTTAATCCAACCCCTTAAAGTGAAAGTGAACAATATGCATAAAAACTTTAAATAAAAAATATCATGCTTGATGCACTTACACCAAAACTTGTTAAGATAGTATTTTGCAGATGCATTCCCCTTGCCATCAAAGGTGAGTTTGGACAAGCGAGAAACTATCTTGTTGGGAATAGCAGGTAATGAGAAATGGAAAGCATGTTCCAACACAATGGTTTGGGAAAGAGCCATGAGAGATTAGATACATTTGAAATAAAGGATCTACAAGGCTAGCTTGTCAGTCTGTCTTGCATTCTAGTGCATTTCAAGATGATACAAAAGAATAATTTATAAATATGGAATTATGACGGACTGAGGGGTAAAACATTTAATCATTAAATTTACCTCTGCCCTCCTAGCGCCATTTGTTGACATGCAATTGTGACACACTCGTCAATTGGAAGAGATAGTCTGGTTTGAGGTTTTCTAAATAAACCAAGTCGTTTGAGGTAACCCACCCTGACGGGTTTAACAACTCCGTTAGCCGATAAAGGGATCTAAGATAAAATACGAAAATAAAGTAACTAATTATTCATTAACAAAGATATACTATATACATTCACTATTCACACTTTCATATACAAAATATACAAATAAACAGGTGCAAGATTTACGATAAACCTTGTAAACTAAGATTGTACAAGAGAACCAAATCTCAGACAAAATTAAATAGATCTAGAACATACTACTAATCTAATTTTAACCTTGAAACTACAAAAGGAAAATAAATGAATGTAATAAATAATGTTTTAAATTAAATAAACAAAACATTTAAGATTAAATGTTAATTTACATTCACAAAATATAAATCAAAACAAAAGAAAATCATTAACCTATAACTGGCTAGTATTTAAAGAGAACTTTTAGTTGTGCCTTCCTGTATAACACTGCTCCAACAACCTGTCTATTAAGAGAAATCTATAGCAAAAGGTTGTGTAATTCTAAGATTGTGATAGTGTCAGGATAAAAATCACTTTGACACACAATTTAAATCTTATTTAAAATGTAGAAAGAACAACTTTCAAACCATGATCCTTAGTGAAGATATAATAGACTAATCGACAATAAGAAAAATCTCAAATGAACAATTATATCTTTATAAATCTGAATTACATGAATAAACTCAATATAACACAAGATTTCTATCAAATAAATACAATCACCAAGACCAAGATAATTGGGATAATAGAATATTAAATATTGACACAATAAATACATAAATGATAACAATTAACCATATATTGATAAAAAAGACAAAAGCTAATTTAAATCAATGCATAATCAATTACTCAAATAATATGAACCATAATCAAATATATTATAATGAAAACAAAACCCTTTGAATTACAGGACAAAATCCATTTAGCAATTTGGAATTTCATATTCTTCTTTGAAAATAAACACTGGTCCATTCTCCCACAATTCCAACCATCCGTTATTCCTTTCGAAAAAAACAAGTTTACAAAATAAATAATATAAAAAAGAAAGGATAAAAATCCTCCTCTGAATTTCTTGGATCCCCCTTTTGCTCTGAAATTCCCCATATATTTATTCAATGAAGGAATAGTCTGGGCACCACTAACAATTTCCGCCATCTGAAATGTTCCTCGGAAAGAACCCACAATATCTATAAAATTATGCAGTTGTTTGGGAAAAATCTCATGAGTAAGATAAGTGGGTTCGTTTTGCAGATGGGTTTTCAGCCGTTTCTTCTAATTCTTCATTGTTTGGCTGAAATCAGCCCCGAAAAATCATCTTTCTGTTCTTGAACGCATTTTCAAATCATATCAAACAATCAGATCCATACCAAATAACTGATAATAGAAACATGTGAAACAAAAATAAACCAAATTAATAACCTAAATATAAAAATTGTGAATACAACAAAATCTAGAACAATAAAATTAAAATGAATTTAAACTAAAAGCTAACTATAATTTGTAAACATATATTGGTTATATTTTCCTTTCAAATATGTTCTTAAAATTCTAGAAGCTTCAAGTTGATGTATGGACAAAAAATACTTTTGAGTTTCCACAAAATAAAAAAAATGATAGATAATTCTTTTTTTGATTTTATTTTGAAATGAGATGCAAAAGAATTTAATTAATTAAACCCACCAAATGGTTTTGTGAAAATGAGAAACCAAGCAAGATATTATTTGATGAAGTATTGAACCCATTACTCAAAATAGTCAAAGTTGCTAATGAGCAAAAGACGAAAAAATAATTATAATTTAAACGAAAGTAAACAGTTGATAAAAAATAATGTTGATTCTGTAGTTCATTGTAATTTCCAAGATTTAAAATAAAATTACGAACCCACTGACTTTTAGGGCAGAGCTTATAATATTTAAGACATTTGCATAACATATTGTGTATTATCATAGATCTAAATTTGTTTTTCCTTCATTCAAATTTGATCAAATGTGAACAAATGTCATAGAAAATATGTGTCACAATAAGCTTTCTTCCTGTAAAATCATTGTTATTAATCCATGTTTTCAACCAATCCATTCTCATAGCAGATAAATTCAAAAAAGAAGAGGTAATAACAAACTCCCAAATTATGAAGCTCGTCCATCAACATCAAAACTGTGTAGAAAGAAAAATGAAATGGCATTTGAATTTCATGTTGGAAGTCATGAAATTCAAACCAAACAAAAGAAAATAATGTAATTTCTCAAACCATCCTCGAAATAATGCAAACCAATACCAATCCAATCAAGTCAAAGGGAAACAAATGAAGAATCCAAGTAAAATTTAGAGGGACCCTAGATGTTGATTAAGGAAAAAGAAGGGGGTTGTTGTGGGCAACCAAAATACCTATATGATGCTACCACAAACATCAACACTTCATTCATTGTTAAAAATTCCATCACTCATCTTCCTCATTCTTTCAAATTCACGTGCTCTTGGTTGGAGAATGGAAACAAATGAAAGGAGGAGGAGAGCCATTATGAGATGGTTGTGAGGAATTACTTATCATTATAGAAGGGAATGGATGCCTGTGTACCTGATAGCGATGGAATGTAACATACCTAACCACCCACAGACTAGGCACACTATGTCAAAAACTCACTTCAAGACTGATCTCAAATTCTAATAACATTGAATTCGAAAAGAAGCATTAAAGATTGCAATAACCACACATGCAATAATCAAGATTCATGTCGAACCATCCAATAAAGGAACAATGTGCCATGCACAAAAATAACCAACAAGCAAGAACATTATAAATATGAATATTAGAGATAATAATACTACATAGTGGAATATAAATATATAGAAAACATAGAGAGAAATTATCTTTAATTAAACCACCACTAAATCGCTGCAAACTAAGGACGTTCCTCCCAACCATACACACTTATGTTCCAATTCTCAACAGTAGGTCACCCATGATCCAGGGCTATAAATCCACAAGGACGAGTCTTAGGAAAAATCCAAAACACACAACAGTTGGCTAGTAAGCTCTCCGGTTTTCCCAACCACACAACAATCCTAATTTCCATCTCTATTTACCCTTCATCCTGCACAACCCAAAGAAATGAACCCCTTTCTCTTCCATGCAGTACCTTAGGCCTTTCCATTTCTCTCAAAGGCTCCAATGCTACTGGTCAGGAAATATCCATGCTGGAAACTCCAAAGACTCCCAGCGGTGACAATTCTTTCATAACTACCATCAATCTCATGCCCATAGGCATCCATTCGAACATGGAATTATCAATAATTCCTCACATCCATCTCACAATGGATCTCCTCCTCAACCATTCGTTTCCATGCTCCAACCAAGAGCACATGAATTATAAAGAGTGAAATGAGGAATTCTCAAAATGAAATGATTAAGCAAGAACAATGAACAACCCCCAAACAACCCAAGACATGGTTTATATAATTACAAGAACCAAGAACCACATGGCCTCCCCAAGAAGCTCATGTAACCACTTTTCTCAATTAAAACTAAAAGGGGTAGATAAAATATAACAAAAAAACTTAGCCCCTTTATCCCCCTCTCTCGTGGAATCATAGCCCCCTATCTCTTGTCCTTGTCCATCTTGCAACCAACAATGTAATTTTTTTTAATGTATATATAAGTATTACATTTCCTAGGCACTCTAACCCCTTTTCAACTTTACCATCTCACCAACCTAATGTCACATTTACATAATACATTATAATTCATAGGGATTAAAATTGGGGTGTTACATCTGCCTCCCCTTATTTTGGCACTATCCTAAGTGCACAACACCATACCAGTGTTCTTAATACCACAAATCTAGGCTCTATGACCTTAATCTACACTGGAAATCCAACCAATTTCTTATACACATAGATACTCTGGCCTAAAATAAAACATTCATACATAGGAATTCCGACCCAAAACATGTATAATGATATTTAGAATTTATATTTCTGGAAGCAATTCTAACTGACAAGATCTCCTTCCTTATCAGCATACACAACCGAAAGAAACAAACCCCTTTCTCTGCCATGCAATCCCTTAGGCTGTTCCACTTCTCTTCAATGGTCCAATTCACTCATCCAAGTAGTTTTAGAGTTGCTGCTTCAAGAACTCCAACTACAACAAGTCCATTGAACTTTCTTCATTCCATGCCTTCATCATTGAGCTATATTGTCTTCTAGTGATATTTTTTTTCCTTGAGCTTCCATATTCAACCATCATCTCATCTGTATTACAAAGATACAATCATCATGAAATATCATTATAATAATTTTCAATCATAAATGTCAAATCTGTTTTATACAGGAAAACAAACTTTTCCAGGAATGAGCTTCCTACTCATAGTTCGTTTGGCTATTTCAGTTGAAAGCATCACCCAATACCATTATTCCTACAATTTTCTCAACCTTCAATCAACCAAACCAATTTTTAGCATATCATAACAATTTTTAGTTTCTCAAATTTGTTTATATACAGGAAATCAAATTCCCCATACATGAGGATTTTGCTCATAATGCTTGGCTCTTGTAGCAATAATAATTGGTCTTATGTATGTTCTTACATCCATGGAATATCCAAGACTATTCTCCCTACAATTTCCTCAACCTTTCATTCATCCACACAAATTGTTAGCATAACATAACAATTTGTAACTATTAAGTTTTGAAATCTATTTTATACAGGAAAATAAAATTCCCAGGCATGAATTTTATGCTCATAATTTTTGTCTCTATAGTTGTAGATATTATTCTTCCATATGGATTACATCCTTTCCATATCAAATACCATTATACCTGCAATTTCCTCAATTTACATGCAACCAAACATATTGTCAGTAATGTTTAAATTCCAATTTCCAAAATTGTTTTATACAGAAAAATAAAGTTTCCATACAAGATCTTTTGCTCATAATGTTTGGCTCTTCCAACAATAGAGAATAATATTCCTTATGGGATTACATTATTTCCTTATCCAAGACCACTCCACCTGCAATTTTCCTAAACTTTTTTGCAGCCAAATAATATTGTTAGTACTCATGCACATTTTCATCAGTTCATGAAAAGATCTCATAATTGAAATTTACCAACAATTCAATCATTTCCAACCATTATTGACATTAAAATGGAATTCAACTATTAACTAGAATGGACCCATCATTATATACACATGTATTATCTATCAATCGTTTCTTTCTTCTAGTCATCAATATTTTTATTACTCGGCTCGCTGAACAAATATTTTTTGTAATTCACTATTATATAACTACTCTAACCTTCAATTTTCTTGTTGCATTACTAACAACTCCAGAAGTGTTTTCAACTTCACGATTTAGAAATGCTCACATCATTTTAGTTGTTTGCATAATAATTTCTATGTTATACAATATATACATGCATTCAATAATTTATTTAATACCACTTGTAACATTTTCAACAACTCCAAAAAGCGATATCATAATTGTAACAACAACAATTCAATCACCTTCAACAAGTATTCATATTAAATATAATGCATCTATCCATCATTATTTGTTTTCATCACAACAAGTTTTTCATAATGCAACAAAGAATTACGAATAAAATAACAATCAATGTGCCAATACGCATGGCCACATCTACACAATGCATCCATGCATTGACTACATAATACCACATAACTATGTCATGCACTCTACCGCGGTGAGTTGGAAGGTCTGGCCACTGCCTCAACATACCATCTGAACTCTTCCCAATACTGCTCGACTACTTGGATACCCTCCTCTTCAACCCATACACAACACGAGCAAATACAATTCCCAAGTGATCTTCAATGTTGGCAAAGAGGTTGCAGTCCAAACATCATCTATATAGGGGAATCCATTGATCACTCACATAACACTATAGCCCTTCCATATCCAACCATATTGTAATATGCCTCAAAAACTGTCTGAAAAAAATAAAATAAAATTTGTTTGTATAAATATCCTTGAATAGTTCGAGATTCAAGCAAGTAAGCTTTCTGTTATAAAGCTTGAGTCTAAAAGTTTGCAAGAGTCCTTACTGTTGTCGATTGTCATTACCATTCAACTTAAAGTTTTTTGATCGATGATAAGTGTTTACTCCTCATTTCAATGTTTATTTCAATTCCTGTGATTATAATTACTTTCCTATCTGTTTGTACCTATAACCATTACCACAGTTTTAACAACACAAATGACTTTGGGACTTTATGGCCAAATCCTTACGTGTTAGACACTACAAATAACCCATTACCATATGTTTACAATACAAACAACTTTGGGGTTTGATGGCCTAGGCCTCATGCGTTAGTCCATACACATAATCACACGATGAAAACGACCAAACAGAGTTAGGTAAAAGTAGAGTACTAGTCTATACTCCTCTGCGAAAAGTTTAAATATAAACAGACCCCTATAGTTTTTTTTTCTAAAGTATCCGGATATAGGATGGTGGTTAGGTAAGGCCTTCCGGTTAAACTCAGAGTACGAATATTTCATAAATCCTCCGATCATATTCAAGTTCCCCTGGACCGTTGGATTACAAGTACTGGGTCTCACACTTATTCCATATGCCCACTGGCTGTGACCACGGGCCTAATCAAAATGCCTTTCACATTTCGACATTTCGGCAAGTCGCAATCCCCAAAATGGAGCCAGATCAACGGTTCACAAAACTTCATAATCTGATCCCTTCTTTTCTTAATCGAACGAATGACGACATTTCAATGTTTTTCCCTTCGAGTCATCGTGAATCCAACATTATAAAATTCATGATCACAAAATCTCCGAAGTGATCAGACGGTTCGCATAACCCACTGAGATGGATGGTTGATGGGATTTTAGAGTTTTGCCTTTCAGGTTTTTGAGACTCACAATAGTCCCTTTCGACATTTCGGAGTTCGAGACTTCATGATGGTGGAGTTTCTTCTTGCTATGTAAAACCCCGAAATAGAAAGTTCTGATGTGACGTAAACCTGCTGACGTCACACGTGAATTGACATGTGTCGAATAACTGCCACGTGTCACTCTGATTCGTGACTTACATGTGCCTGAAATGTTGAATCAACTTGACACTTATCATTTCCTGATTGTGACACGTGTCCTTAGCTGACGTGGTTTGTTGATGTGTCTGTTTTGGGATTTCGAGGTTTGCTACTTCAAAGGTTAAAGTTCCTTTGATCTTTGATTTCCCAGTCTGTGAAAATCCGAAATAGATTCCTTGACATGCTTTGATCTTTCACATTTCACGACTTCATGATTCTTGTCATGAGTGTCCTTGACACCTCCAACTCCCGGTATCTGAAACTCCGAAATGGAGATTAAGTCGTGGTTTCGGTACCGTTGATTAAGGGTAACCCGTTTTGTGATGGCAAATTCTATTGTTGAAGTAAAACACCGTATGGGATGTTCATTTGTTTCAATTCCGAACGAGATATGTAATAATATTTTTAAAATAATTATAGGGTTTCCCTTCCGCCTACTGGTAATGGCATACTGGTTATTTTATCGGTTTAATATACTAGCGCCATATTGGCTACTTCCTCGAAAGGATTTTGAAAACGAAAAAAATACTCGGCTATTTCCGGCTATATGTGTATCTTTTTTATAGTTGACTCCAGATCACATGATGGTATATGAATTCAATTTTCACTTACTATACTTGTGTTAAAGACTTTCCTTTTGAACTTTTAGGTGATTGTGTTGTTATTTACACAGTTAGGAATTTACTCAGGGGTATGTTTTAAGTTTCAGGATGTCCCTTCTTCCTTGGGCCTTCACGCCTCTCGTGATTAGTTCTAGTAATTAAACTGTGTTAATTCGATTCACTCCAAAATTTTCCAACATTTCAACCTATCATTTTTCATTAAACACTGGTTGATATAAAGATGTGTAAATGCTGTAGATGGTCTATAATAATTCTTGGTATTCGCAAGGTCACTTCTGTACTTTATGTCAGATATTAATCATTTCACCACCTTATGATGGTGGATCGGTGGTCATCTTTACCCTTCAAGACGTGAGGGTTCACTGTCAAGCGGTGGCCGCCTTAGCCTTTGCAGGCCACCAAATACCATCATCTCCCTGATTTAATTTTTCTTAAGGTCGAAGGGGCAAGTTTTGTTCCTATAAATACTTGAATCATATTGTAATCCACATACAGAGGGTGAGACAAAAGCTTGAAAGCATTTTTTTTGAATTGAACTTGTCACTCTGTGTTTTATTTTACTGAGTTTGTAAACTCTGTTCATGTTTTCATTTTTCGACATTCGAAGTTTATTGGTACAAGTTGCGTGGAGTTCTCTTGTTCTTGCAAACGCCGAAACCCGAAGTGGCCCCACAACCTGTTTGAATTCGTGGTTCGACGATTACCATTGTATGCTGTTCATGCATCAAGCATTACCAAATGGTGAAACCCGATATTAGCTGGGCCTCACACCTTTTCGTGATTTCTCGATTCGATGTTTGACGTTGTGCGGTGTTTTTCATCGGGAGTTTGTAAACAACGAAACCCGAAAAGGACCAGGCCTACACTCCATTTTTTTTTTCGTGATTCCAGAATTTTTGTTTGTGGTGTTGGGTGTTCGTAAACCCTGAAATCCTGAACCCCGAAACCCCGAAGTACTGGGCCCATAATCCATTCGTATTTTCGTGATTCGGGAGTTGTTGTGTGTTGGTGTTTGGCATTTGTAATCGCCAAACCCCAAACCCTGAAACCCAAAGTGCTGGGCCCACAACCCTTTCAAATTTTGGGATTCGACAAATAGCGTGGTCTTTTGTTTTTTGTATTCGACGTTTGTAATTGCCGAAACTCGATTGACCTCCGTTTTTCACACTTTAAATGTACATATATATATCTTAGACACTTGCGATTAGGGTTATATCCTAAAAAAATCATGACTGTTCAGCTGGTACATGGAAGAAATCTTAGTTAATTACTCTACTGTGGTGCGTGCCTTTATATATCAGAAATGTCCACACACACACACACACACACACACACACACACACACACACACACACACACACA
>SNQJ01S0013310.1:114688-143928 GCA_010110895.2 Picea sitchensis | reverse complement strand
AAGTTAAGAAAAATACCGGACAAGATACCATGATGGTACAAAATTTTGAGGGATATATATTGGATAATGAAAGATTGATGCAGTATAAAAACAGGATTTATGTACCGCCTAATGATGAATTAATAAATTTGATCTTAAGTGAAGCACATCAAGAAGTGTACGTGGTTCATCCAGGAGTCACGATGATGAAGGCAGACCTTAAGCCTTTATTCTTATGGAAGCGAATTAAAGAATACATATTTAGTTAAATGGAAAGATGTATAGAATGTCAGAAAGTGAAAGCTTAACATAGACATCCGACAAGATTATTACAACGCAATTCTATTCCAGAATCAAATGGGAGGTCATTTTGATGGACTTTATTGTTGGTTTGCCACTGAAGGCAAGGAGACACGACTTGATTTTCTTGGTAGTTGACACTCTCACGAATAGTGCACACTTTATTCATGTGTATACGACGTATCAGGTGAAAGAAATAGCTAGAGTATTTGTCAGGGAGGTTGTGATATTACATGGTGTACCAAGAAGGATCATATTCGATCCATGATTGGTGTTTAAATGGTGATTTTGGACATGTTTTCGAGAGGCTTTGGGAACATGACTAAAATTTAGTACAACATATCACCCTGAGAAAGACAAGAAGATAATAATAATGAACCAAATTTTGGAGGATATGCTATGTATGAAATGGACCAACAAAATCATTTTGAATATTTCTTGCCACTAGTAGAGTTTGCATACAACAAAAACTATCAAAGTACCATTAATATGGCACTGTTTGAGTTTCTTTACGGGAGACTATGTCAGATGTCATTAAGATGGGATCGACTTGAGGATAGGGTCCTGGTAGGACCAGAAGTGATTTAAGAATGGAAGAACAGATGAAGTCGACAATAAGAACGATTAAAGAAGCACAAGATCAACAAAAGAGTTATGCTGATGCGCATCGAGTTGACCAAATTTATGAAGTTGGTGATCGAGTTTTCTTGCAAGTGAAATCGCACAAGATTTTGATCAAGATTGGAAAGGGTTCTAAACTCTCTCCTAGGTTTTTGGGACCTTTCAAAATTGTGGAAAATAAAGCACCTGTGGCTTATCGACTAGCCTTTACTAATTCTTTAAGGTGAATGCACAATGTATTTAATGTATATGTTTTGAGACATTATATTATTGATCCTACACATGTGATTCACATGAGTTCTTCGCAGGTGTTGGACAAGGGTGCTCTCATGGCGGAGCCAATCCACATTCTGTAGCATCACATTCAACAACTACGATGTCGAATAGTCGATCAGGTCAAGTTCCAGTGGGACAAGTATAGTCCCCACTCGACTACCTGGGAGGACGCATATGATATGCATCAACAATTTCCTTTCTTATTTGATAGATTAGACATATATATCTAAGTAAAATACTTTTATTTAATTACACTTTATATACTGTGCAAATTTGGGATGAAGTTTAAAACAAGAGGGCATGTATATAACACCTCACTCTAATTAACACACTTTTATCGACTTATTTTTTGAGGACACTTGCATGAAAATGAACCGGTTATGGTACATGGTGATTTTGTTTCAATTATGGATTATACATGATGATGATTATGTGGTCTGAATTATTGTTTTGTATATATATGTATTGATAGATGCTATTGACGAGTTTACCTGAGTGTGGAGGATGCATGTCAAATTATGGATGTTGATGACATCAATGGACCTCCTTGGACTCTAGATTGAGTCAGGGAGTGGATTATGTTTTGTTTGAGTATTTAATATTACTCATATGTGACATATTTTGTGACCTCCATGCTCTGATACCAATTTGTAACATGCCCAACCCTTAAATACTCTTTTAAGGGATGGGGCATCGTAATTTCACTTAATTTCATCATTTGAAATCTTCTCTCCGAGATATTCATCCTTTTCTACTCGCTCATATCTTTCTAACAACTGTTACCAGACTCTAAACCGACCTATGGTTCGCAAGATATGGCCTTCTGAAGTTGTTCAGGTGTTATTGGTTGAGGGTCACGTGGCATCCACGTGGATCCATATAATTCATACCATCCTCAAGATCCTACATCCATGGTGGTAGTCCATTCACCATCCAATCCAACAACGGGTTTTGATCTTCATTTGACACATAATCTGTAGGGGAGTTCAACATTTGACACTTTGATGTAGAACACCCCTTTTCCTTTCTGCACACAAAGATTACAGAGTCTAGAAATCCCAAACTTTTGAAATGATGCCACATAGCTCTGGCCTTCTACTCTTTTGGAGCATACTTTCTAACATCTCAAGTCTCCTGGAATTCCAAACTCTCAAAACATTTCCAAGTAGCTCTGGCCTTCGACCCTTTCAACTTATCCTTGACACCACACTCCAAACCCTAGACTCTTGAAAGACCCACCCTCACACATGGAGTCATATTGGATATGAGGGAAAATACATGTGGGTCCCTTGTGCTCCTCCAACCAGATGGACCAAGCAATGAGTGCCATGTGTGATATGCAGATGATGTAGTGATCACACATGGCCCCTTCAAAGGGTGACACATGTCACATGTTAATGGGAACATAGGGTCTACAATACACACAAATAAAAGAGACACATAGAACATAAAAAGTGGGTCCACGTCACCTTGGGTGACGTCAACGTTCCGCATCACCTCGTATTGATAGCCTTCCAAATCCTCCAAACTCATGATCAAGATGTGCCCACGTTAACCTTAGGATCTATGCCCTCCGTTGCTTCACAACTTTGGCATTCGGGGGTTTCATGGTGTAATCCTATCCTTACTCCTAGAGTAGGTCAAAGTAGAGTTGACCGTGGAGTAGATCCAATGGTCATGAGTGGTCCCAAATCTCCTCCAGATTGATGGATATCGTTAATTTGTGACTCTGACATTCATATTTTTTGGCAGTTGTGAAGTTGTGACATTAGGGAGTTCCGAACTCCCGAAGATCCAAAGATAATAAGAACTTAGTACCATTCAGACTAGCGTAAGGTTCCCATACCTTAGTCATATCGGTCCTCTGAAAATACTCATGGGATACATGCTTAACTCTTGGTTGAGAATTTGTTAAGGCCATGGGAGTGAGCACTTAGTCTCACAGGTGAAAGGTCTAAAGGGTATGACCCTCGGTTTCATTATACAAGTGTTACACCTCCTGATATTGTAAATACCTCAAATGAGGTGCGAGAATACTCCTTGTGCTTCTCCTGGAATTTTAGAACTTAAAGAGTTCTTAATCCTTGCACATCTTTCCAAGGTTCTACACACCTTCGCACTACCTCTCCTCAGCTTAACATACCCCTTTCTCAGGAGATCCAAATGAATAGAAGTGTAAAGATGCACATATGAAAATTGGTCCCATGGTTAGAAAAATCACAGTTATTTTCCTTTAATTCAAGCCATTGCAGGAGGTTCTAGTACTTACATATACAAATCCTATTTGACCATATAGGTCCTTAATTGCTTAAATACAAGACCAGGAAAACTAAAGAGAAAAACAGTAAAGTCATCAAACAAACATGCACATCCTTGAAACATTCATGGGATATTCAAACTTATTTTACTGTCACAGTTTAGTTCTGTAGGGTATGAGAATGGTTATCTATTACAAAATGCAGCCAACTAACTATCTGTGGGTGTTTTCCTTTCCACCCAACCATAGGATCAGAGGAATTCAATCTTAGCGCTGTTGCCACCCCCATGCCAAGCCATGATATCACCATGAAAATTTCTTCCATTACTCAGAGATCCTTTCGATGTCATGCTCTCTATGAGGTTTATCAGATACTCCCTCAACATCAAGCTCGCAATATTTTATTCAGGTCAGGTCTTCTACAAGTTCTTAGGGATCCATTTACTCCATTTCTCCCATAACCAAAAACTATTTTATCCTGTAGTTCTTTCTCTAAGTTTGGAGAACTTCACGCTTTCCTCATGGTCACACATTCCCTTCCTAGTGCATCCCCCTCTTGTATGTTATCTTACGTGTGTATATGCTTCATTCCTTTCTCCTCCTTAGGAAAGTTCTGAACTTGTCATGTTTCTTCTGTGAGAAGGAAATTTGGGTCAGTCTAGGTCTGTAGAAAAAACTGCCCTCTGTAGTACTTTGGGCTCATAGTTTTCTGTCTCCCCATATAGAACCTCCATGATTCCATTTAAGGGGGTAGTTAATTGTTCAACCACTGGTCCTTATTTCATTAATTGGTTTCTCCTTGGGATAAGGATGAGGCTTATTATTTCAGCAAGGAAACATTTGGGTCATTTTTACATAATGAACCCTCTCCATGGTTTCCTCACTCTTTTTACTTTAGTGATATCATGGCTAGTACATCAAGGCTTCACCCCCACAGTCAATCATTGGAAATTTAAACAATAATACATTTACATCGTTCACATCCTATAACATGGTAATTGTAATTCATGATTAATTACAAGATGGGGGAAACAAGGGTGTTACATCACCTTCTTCTGGTTGTGTCAGTACTTCTCCTAGGGCTATTGTAGATGCATCCACATGCACATGAACATGAAATTATTCTGACGAATCTCAAAATAAGAGAATTGGAGCATTGACCAACTTCTCCTTCAAAATATTCAAACTTCTCCAATTGGCGTAGTAATATGTGCATATCCTCTTATAAACTTCTTGTAATATATTGTATGTCCAAGTGTACTTTGTAATTGGCACACTAACTTTAGTGGTGGTAAATTAACTATGAAAACAATTTTAGCATGATCAACCAACATACATTGTTTACACATTGCATGCCCTAACAAAATACCAAAAGGTGCGCTAAAAATGCATTTCTTAATATTCAATGAAATCTGACACTCTTTGCACCTATCCAAAATAAATATTAATACTTCAACATGATCCTTAAATAAAATAAACATTTTCCAATCATTCAAGTAATATTCTAAAATCTTATGAATGAAGTCCTTAAAGGCAGCCACTACTACCCTTGAAAAAATTGTAGGTGCATTCTTTAATCCAAATGGCATTATTGTATACTGAAATGATCCACAATCTATAGAAAATGTTGTCTTATGTCTATCTTCTAGTGCTATCTTGATCTGATGATATCCTGAAAATCTATCTGTAAGTGAATAATCTTCTTGAACTCCTACATTATCCAATACTTCATATGTGAATGGGGTAGGGAAATGATCATGCAAGAAATCATCGTTCAGTTCTATGACACCAACTTCTATCATCTTATCAATTTCGGCTTTTTCTTTCTCCTTGTATATTGGATTCAATCTATAAGGTCTGGATTTGGGATTCAAAGGGATATTCTTATCTCCTAGTTCTCCTACTGATCGATTCATCTCTTAAAATGTCATTGGGAACAAGTCACTGTACTCACACAGTAATTATGTAATTCTTTCTACGGTCTGATTATCCCAAGAGTCTCCAATGCTTGCAATATTTGGGTTTTATGCAATTCCAATGTTTTCCTTCTTGATGTTTAATTGCGCAACATACTCTTCTGAATCTCATTTTGGGGATTCTATCTCCCTCTCACCTTCAACTTTTGGGATCTAGATATTGCACGGATTTTCTTCTACTCAATCTTCTTCTTCTTTGACATGATAATAATGTAGCAATTGTCTAAATTTTTTTCTAGTCGCATTCTGATATGTTGGGAGTATTTCAAATTCTAGTTCTTCAAATATCTTGTCTCTCACCACCTTCAATGTTGCATCCTTCTCTGTACTTTCATTCTCAAAGTCAAATGTAACTACAAAATTCTGCTGCATTTCTTCCCAATTGGCAGGTTCCCCATGTTGTTCCTATTCTATGTACCAGTTCCTTGGAATTCCTTCTAATGTGTGAATGAAATGGTGTGGCCATTCTTCTAGTGGTACTAACTTCCATTGAACAATGCACCTATATACATGTTCTTTGGGTTGTCTAAATCCATGATATTTCTCCAAAAATCTGTTCTCATGATCTGCACCAAATCTAATGTCCAGTAACCTTTTGCACTGAAACCAATTATTGATTTTATCCTTATGTGTTCCCCATCATATTGTAGGTGTATATTTCAAAGAAATATCTAATTTTGGTAATCTCTGATTCGCCAAAACTTCTACCTCAAGCTTCATTAAAAATTTCTAAATCATTTACACCATAAAAGGTAGGAGGTTCTCTTACCTCTGTACAAACCCATCTCAACGTGCACGTCATTATGGCACATCTATTGGTAGATAAATCATGAAAACATTGCTATCAATTTTCCAATCATGTGTCAGAGTCTGAAGCACAAGAACTAATAATTCTCCAACTCAACATTTCAATTGCAGTTGGGTTGATATAATCCTCTTCGTGTGCAGTAGTTATGCATAACTGATTTACATATTTTATAAGGATATTATCTTTCACAAGTTCCACATATCATCCTCCTTCTAAGGGATCCAATGGAACACTAAATTTGTACTCCCCTGATTCAAATATCAACTTCCTTATCTTCAATTTGATAATAGCCTAGTTATCAAAGGCCCAATCTAGACCCAACAATGTTGGATATGGCGAAGTATTGTCTACTATGTCAATGAATTTGAAGTCTTCCATGGTGCACACATCATCTAGATCTACTGGAATCCCCTTCAATCTTCCAATTGGGACCAATCTATGATGGTTTTCTAAATTTAACTGAATAGGTGAGTATCCCATTTGGTTTTCTCCCATAGCTTGTCATGTTTTCTTTGGAAGAACATTGACTTCAAACCCTAAGTCTAGTATGATATCCCACATATTAAAATCTCTCGTCTTTACATTCAACCTATATTCCCTAATTTTTCTTCTCTTCTTCCTTACTTGATTCACTTTCTTTACCCCTTCTTCCCCAATATAACATTTTTCTAACAGATTTTGCAATATTCCTAAAGAGTTTCTATCATTCAACAATTTTACACAAGACCCCATTTTTTTTTTAAGTTACTTACTTGCTCTAAAGGTTTCTCTTTGTTGGCCTGGTCAAATAAGGGAGGCATGGAATACACTGGTACAACATCTATTGGTTTTGTCCTTGAAGTAGATGTAATATTTTCCTTTAAAATATCATGTCTAGCTTCCTTGAATACCTCTTTTTCTTTGTGTGCACCAAATTTCTATTTAGGCATTGTATTCTTCCTAACTCATTGGTACTGGTCCTGATCCTTCTTTCTTGCATCTTCTCATGTCTTGGCTCCACCTCTAGTAACTATCTTGATATTTTTCCCATCCTCTTCTCTCTTCTCCACATCAATCCATTGGACATTCTGGTTGTTTTGGTTCATATTGTCCTGTATCTTTATCAACAATCTCGGGAAATGTTTTGTCTCATGTTCTGCTGCATGAAAATACATACATGTCGCAGGTGGTTGTGGACAATCTATTGCATAGTGCCCTACTTTCTGATAGTTGTGATACACTGCTGGTACTCAACCTCCTCCTCTGAAGACTCCTTTCTTTCCTTGATTATATCCACGCGGTGTATTATACTGAGTTCCTTGATTATACTCTAGTTTCACATTATTATACTTATGATGCACATTATAATAATGTTTTCCTTGAAACTATTGCACATTATTATACTGTGGTTGTGTTGTAAACAATTGCACGTTATTGTATTACAGTTGTGCTGCATATTATTTCACATTATTACACTGTGGTTGCTCCATAGGTTTTGTTTTCATTAATTCAACCTGCACCATATATGTATATGAAATCCTTTCCTTCCTCATCTCTAGGTTTCTACATTCCTTGTCTTCATGTCCAACTGAGTTGCAAAAATTACAAAATGTAGTCTTTGGAATTGTCTGATACTTTTGTATCATGGGACAATGATAAGGATCATGTTCATGTGTTTTTCATATCTCACACCATGGGCCTCTCGAAGACAAGGGGTTTGGCATACCCACTCCTATATACTACAAAAATAATGGACACTCATTCTTATGGTGCCATTTTATTCTACATTGTGTACACTAGACATCTTCCCTTTTCTCTTTACCTTTGTTTTGATTCAACTGAAATGTTAAGTTCTTCATATCTTGTCTCAAATATTCTACAACTGGATTTGTATGTTTGTACTTCTTTTCCTCTACTTGAAAATCTGCTTGCAAGGCCTCAGCTTGACTTTGGAAGTTTTTTTGCCTCAAAGGATACTTCAAGTGTGGTAATAAGAAATTGATAAACAAATTTCTATGTTGCATATCATTAATATGGAACTTCAACTTACCTTTCATTCTTTTGAATTTATCTTCCACTTCCCAGACTGATTCTCATGGCTTTTACTTAATCTCTATCATCTCATTCATGAATTGGTCCTCTGAACTTCGTTTCTGAAATTCATTTATTAGTTGCCTCTTTACTTTTGCAATAGTTGTAGGTGCTCCCATTGGATTATTTACTGTGAAACCCATGTACCATTCTAGTGCATGGTATTTGAATGTGATTTCCAACTGCGTAACCTTTGTATCTTCATTTGTAATCTTCTTGGCTACCCAAATATTCTTTCAAATGAAAAAATGTTTTTTTGGGTCCTCCAACCCTTCTCCTCATAATTTTGGTAACTAATAGCTGGATCTACTCCTTCCATTGTGAATTTTTTTGTACTACCACCTCTGTGCGATGTAGATACTTGACTGCAACTTATTGAACTTAAAATTTTGATTGATATTCCACTAGAACCACGTATTACAAAAATTCTTCTACCACCAATCACTTGTTGGTTAACTAGTTTTTCTTCTTCAACTATCTTAGTCGGACATGGGCTTGTGGGTTCCACACTAATTTGGATTTGGAATGGACAACCTTCTTCTGTGTCGGACCCATGAACTCCAGTTTTCCCCTCATATGTGGTGTGCAAGATATCCTCAATGTGCCCTGTGGCGGGGAGATCCTCTACCTCTTCCTCATCAATGTCAAAGTCCTCCCGCTCAGCTACTTCCCTCTTCTTGTTATTCATCTTATATTGGTAGGGTCATTTGCTGCGTGTCACTCCTACTTTCCTTATTATTTCCCTTCTTTTTTCCTCATCCATCATGATGGGGTCCATTGCTTCCTTCTTCTACCCTCTCTCTAGAGCCTTCTCCATTAGTGCTTCCCACAGTTCCCCTATGCACACAGAGTGATTTATCTTTCTAAATCCATGGTCATCACGCATTAATCATGCAATAAGATCTTGATCGACATGTAAAGTGACCTGATGTATCTCCCTCTTGGTCCCTTCAATAATTCCTTCTCTATAACAATATATGACTTTGTTGTATCGACTGCAAATTTAGTAGTAAACCCTACAATAATACTATCTAACCAGAAATCCAATGTGCGTGTGAATTTATTATTGACTCTTTCCACCCATGCAATGTTCTCTATAGTCCACTCTACTAGCCTTATTCGATTAGTCATATGGGTATCTTTCAACCTCAATAACCACTCTTGTAATAACTAAACACATACCTCAATAACCACTCATGGAAATTAGTAAACACATACCTCAATAAGTACTAGCATGATGTATATATGGAAATTTTGTTATCTTTCTGCATGAACTTGCGATACTTTGTCTCCAACCATATTTCAATCTCTTACTTTGTAGGGTTCCATGACCTGAAAATCCCTTTCTACCACTGCATCATCTTCACTAGATCCCTTTGAGGTTATCCTTCTAAGTTCCAGTTGGTAACAAAACCATTTGTTGGATGTGTGGGCTACTCTGGATTCTACCTTAGTTCTCCAAAAAACCCTATTCACCATCGACTCTTCTGGTAAACCAGAATGCTACACCATGCATAGAGTGCACATTGTAGTCTCAACTGAGATGGATTATGGGTGACTCCACGAAGCAACTGTCTGTAGTCATGGAAGGGGTTGTTCTCATTGGGATGTTAGACCTTTACTTCTACTTCTACTTTAACATGCATTCTACCATAACATTCATCATATCTATTATTTTATCCATTCAATATGATTCATTTTGCATGATTATTATAGTGCGTGCTATAAATAAACTCTAGAAGATGCATTCATCTACCCATTCATTCATAAAAAAGAATATAAAATCAACAAAACACACATAGAGACTCCATTTTTATCGTGTTTCACCACCCCTTGGGCTACGTCCACAAAGATCTTATTTTTATTATTATTATTCTTCATAAAAAATGGTCCTCTACTGCATGCATTACATCACGAGTTTAGTATTGGTGAGATTGACAAGTGTCGTACCAATCTCCACAGCTTGCGACCTGACCCTCAATTGCATATCAACCCTAACTCCATCTTAGCTCCGCAACTCTCAACAAAATAGATACTTTGACTCAAGACTAAAAAACATGCTCAAAGTACTTCGCTCATACCAAAGTGATACTACAATTACCAAAGTGATACCACAATACCCTCCTATTTTCTTCATTATCCATCCTCTATTTATATTACAAAGTGGGTAAAAACCCTTACATTATGAATCAAAAACCCTAATTCTAAGTGGAATCTAGTTTCCCACTTTCTAACTATCTTCCGCGTAGTTGGTCTTCGATCCAACCCTTCCTTACTTTGAATTTGCGTTAGTATTCCTTCTTTCCTAGTGCGTTGATTTCTTTTCCCTTCTGTCACGCTGCTTCCTTTTCCCTTCTGTCATGTTGCCTTTTCTTCTTTCCTATCATGCATTGATTCCTTAGTCCATTCCTTATCTCTTATCCTAGTTTACTACATTGATCCCCAAAATCGCCTACTCAAGCAGGGACCGTGGTATCATTTTCAATTTTAGTCAAGTCCATTTGGTAGAGCATCAGGTCGTGATGGCAATCCTTGAGGACAAGCAATATTTGGGAAGGGAGGATTTTTCATGTTTCCATTTTTGGGTTCCTCTGTTCTACAATGGAAATAACTTATGTGGCTTTTCAATGAAGGAAAAGGGAGTCAAAAGGAGATCATTTAATGAAACTTAGATAGGAGATGTTATGTTTTTAAAGTGACATTAAGGAAATAAAGTAACTTTAGATTGATAAGTTACTTTAACATTATTAAAGTGACTTGTATCCTTAAAGTGAAAGAAAAAAGGGGAATAAGGGTCATATTTGATTTAGTCAAAAAAGGGAAAGTTCTAGAAGGCATGGAAGAAGAATAAATAGAGGGGAAACCCTTCACTTTGGAATTATGATTTTATCTCTCATTTTGGAGTGCTCTTGGAGTCATTGTTTCATTAAGGTTTAGAAAAAACTTTCCACCATTGTAGTTTAGCTTTTGTGGTGCAATATCCACCCTAGATGGACAAGAGGGGAATCCATCAATTATTTCCATTGGAGCTTTAATTTAGGGTTTCTATTCAGTTGAAGGTATATTGGCTTGTGCAGGGGATTTGAGAACGTTTTGGAGAAGGTCAATTTTAGATTTTATAGGTACCACGAGGGTCTTGGGAAAGCATTACATGAGACGTCCTCACTAGTTGAGCATGAGGGTCCTGCAAAGCCCTATTTGTCATCCAACCTCGTCCTGTGAGGATCCATGCAAATTGAATTTTCTACATGAGGGTTACGAGAGACAACCTCGTTGGTTGAGCACGAGTGTCATGTGACATCCCCAAAAATAAAGTATTTTTGAAATTTAAAATTTGTTGGAAAATTATTTCGTTTTTAGTAATTTCGAATTTGGAATTTTTTTTCCATTTATGGCAATTCTGAATTTCAAATTTGATAATTGCAATTAATTATTATCACTATTGGGAAGAGATCTGATTTGACCCAACTAACTATTTGACTATGACACTTGTATGAAAACATAATATTTTATATTGATTGCAGGAGGAAAAATGGAACAACCATGTTAAAATTAGCTGACCATGACTCCATGAGTGGGGAACATGTTGGAACTACCTCTGGGCTGATTGTTACAAGTGGAAAATCAGAGATTTGGCCATTGGTATCCCTTGAAAATCAAGGATTTAGAAAGCTGCGAAAATTCCCAAGGGAGGGAAAAAAAGAGCTAGGAAAAAGGATTTTTGATTAAATAGCATATGTGAGGAGCCAGGATGTTGTCGAGTATGCTGGGAAGAGAGACTACTATTTTTCTCTTAATGTTATGAACACTTCTGTTGGAGTGTGAGGTAAGAGAATTCCACTAAGACAGAAAGACATTTATGAGGAGGAGTTTTCTGATTTAGCCCTCATGGACTCATGGTCAGTCTAGGGGGTGAAATGGGCAAGTAATTTGGCTACCCTAATCTACGGTTGGGAGGAACTTGGTTGTTCCCTTTTTTTTCCCGCAACTGGTTCATATATGTATTCTTCTCCTTCTCTGTTTTGAATGATTATATATATCTGTTATAATGTAGTTGTTGTTGCTAAAGTGAAATAATTTTCCGTGGATGAAATTTAGTCATTATGTGAAGTTTATAATAGATATCCTAGTTCTGGAATTTCCACTTCTGTAATTGGAATTCTAGGTAACTACCGATGTATAATTCAAAAACTGAACAAATCTGTATATCCAATAAGTTTATGTATTTCTCTATACAAGTGGATTTGTGAGAGTTCATATTTTATAGTTGAGCCTTCCCTTCTCGGATAGTATTGAAAGGGAAGGGACATAGGAGGGTATGGATGCTCCAAAACCATGAATATTACTTATATAATTACATGCAGAATTATATGTTTATTTATTTGCAATTGATAATTTGCGTGGTATCATTATTTAAAGAAAAACGATGTAACTGTAACAGGACGTACTTATACAAAAATCTGCTGTCACATTGCATAGGTAAATAGATGATACCAATTGACAATCAACCCCTTAGATATAAATAAAATATTGAATCGGAGAGTTTGCAAACTTCTCCTTAAAAACTCGGTAAAGTACCAGATAAGATTTGAATAAGTCGCGTTGTTCAATTATAGGATATTAAAGAAGTAGGATACTCCGTAAGAGTAAAGGTAAGGAGATGCATAGAAAGGGAAATATATTTTCTTACAGTTCTGTACATATAGCTTACAATTACAAAATTTCCTACCCATATATTAGAAACCCCTGTGACACAATGATAGATGCATGGGCATGAATGTACATAAATATTCTTATATATTTCTAGATCAGCGTTCTGGAAATACAACACATAATTGTAACCTTAGATCATTATTAGATCCAATCTAATTATTACAAACCTATAACGAAGCATACCGAAAAATATATAAAGAATGTTGAATGCAAGTAAATGATGTATATATGGTGCTTTAGATCTAATACCTTTCGAATTTCAAACATTCAGAATCTAAATAGAACATTTGATCTAAGATATAATCACAGTAAATAAATTTTAGAGTAAGGAGAGATCCGAGCGATTAACTCAACAATCTTTTCATTCATTCAAAAAAAATAGAGAAATCCTGTAGATAAATCGATACAAGAGTCATGCTATAATAACTGGACCCAAAATTTATGTTGGATTTGGGAATTCTTCCCCTTTCAAGTCCGATAGGAAACTGAGAAAAAACTATACTAAGTGACTACATTCTTTTGCGACTGTGTCTGTTCGAACTTGGGAGGGGTTACAAACGAGAACTCATTTACCTTTTGTATCAGGCTCACAGAGAAACATCCGAAATCCTCGTGTAAACAAAACCCTGGAGAATTTATCACAGTCAAAGATTAGCATATGATATATGAGAAATAATTTTAAGAAGCATACAAATATTAAATACATCATACCAAGACGTTACTTAACTTCTGATTCGCGGCTCCTAGGATTTCTTTCTTCTTGTTTCTTTCTGTCGAGAAAGATGCCCAGGGCCGAGGGTGGATAGTTCCATAACTCACTGATGGGTACCCTCATATCAAACAAGGCCCATCATTAATGATATGTTTCAGTCCTCGAAATGACTTAAAATAACATAAGAAAGATCTTCACGCAACAACTGATGGATAATGGAATACAGTAATCGACTATACTAAAATACCTGTGAAGCATAAACTGCACTTTGTACCTTGGCCTAAACATAGTATAAGTCCTTTATTCTTAACTGGGAATACATCTAACTGATTGAGCCCAGTCGACTAGAACCAAACTACATAGAACTGTATAAGCTAATAGTAATACAAAGTTGTTTCGACCAAATGTTTTACAAAGTATACTTTTGGAAAAGCTTTAGTATAGAAAAGGAGGAGTAATGCAGGTGAAGGTCCAATTAAGTCTCTTGGACGCTATGGAGGTAGGGTCACACAGGTACCATGCAAGTAAAAAAAAGCACACAGTAGGGTTATCCCTCCAAATAGAACCCTCCCTGAGTCTCTCGAATAATTCGGTTATGGACCCCAGTTCACGACAAGAGGCCACCAGAGAAACTCTAGATCCCAAAACGTAGGCAAACAAGGCTAGTGCTTCCTCTCTATAATTAGAGGAGGAATAGCGACAAACTCAAAAGAAAAATCGCTTCTACAGGATTCAGGATGGCATTAAAGCATTTCAGAGATTACACCAACAAAACAAAATCCATAAATTACACCACCATTTCCTTATCAACCATAGTATCATGCACAAGGAAAGAACTTACCAGGGATGCGGACCACACCGTCTATTACAACCATGGAGCAGACACCTTGAAAAAAACTTTGCCTCAACATTTTGTTACACAGAACCTCTTCGCAGAACTCAATAATGGAAAACTGGAAACCCACCTTAACCCTAAAGACACCTTGTCATATCAGAATAAATGTGGAGAGTGTGGAGGATGGTTAACCATGTGACAAGGGAAAAGTCGATATGACACTTTGGGTATTGAGCCCGTTCAATTCATTGGAATGCACATAACTGCCATTAGTGTAGTCGCAGAAGTTTAACTACCTAGACCGCGGACTAACCGTTCCCTTTAAAGAATGTCGGATTTGACCCCTTAATGACTCGACGAAAGTTAAATGTGCATTCATGCCCTATGTGCTAATTTGGATCATAATTCGATCATACTTGTCAAATTATCCACTAGTGTAGAGGCTTAGAATCTCTAATTAAGCCACCGATTCCAAGAACCAACAGATAATTGGGACGTGGTAGTTAGACTAGTTACCTGGAATTTAAGATTCGACCCCATGACTATTTTGGTTAGGAACTAGTTAAAGTCTCCAAGGTTAAAAATAATATTCGACCCCACGACTATTATGGTTAGGAACTAGTTAAAGTCTCCAAGGTTAAAAAATCAAAAAGTGGACCGGGTGTAGACATAGAGCCTTATGCTAAAACTAATAAACCTTCATTGTTACAAATAGAAAACCCTGTTTTGTGTTAATCATGGCAGCACAGGATGACGGGGAAATCAAAATCGATGGAAATCTTGAACAAAGACGTCTTGAAAATAAAAGACAGAACAGTGATAGAAGCTCACCCACGGAAGTTCTAGAAACAATGAGGAATATCATTGTTGAGCTGCAGGTTTTCAAACCCGACAACGAGAAACTAAATAAAGAATAGCAGGAACAACAAGAGATAAATGAAGTCCTGCTACGCAGTATAGTGACCAAGAAAATACCAAAGGACGATAACTAGGACAAAGGGGTCAGAAAAAGGGCCTCCAAAAATTCTGGGCCTGAAACAGAAAAATGAGACAGTTCATCTGAAGGTACACCTTCAGCTGAGGAAAAAACTAAAGATGACAGAAAAAGAAAACAAGTAGACCACCTTGAAGGAGAATTTAAAAATATTAAACCAACTACCTTTGATGGAGAATCCAGGACATGAGAAGAAGTTGAGGCGTGGTTGTTGGACCTTAAAAAATACTTCCAAATCTACAACTATTCCAGCAATATGACGGTCAGAATGGCCATCTACAATCTGAAAGGGAAGGCCAACATTTGGTGGCAAGACCTAAAATTGGCCAAGGGCCTAAAAGAGAAACAGTTGGAATGGTCCGACTTTAAGAAGTATTTCAAGAAACAACACCTTTCAGAAAGCTACTATGAAAGGAAAACGAAAGAATTTTACGAGATACGACTTGGATAGATGACGATGGAGGACCTTATAAACAAATTTCTGGAACTACTAAGGTTTGTACCATATATCCGGGAGGATAAGGTGAAAATCCAGTGATTCTTAAGTTGTTTACCACAATCCTACAGAGATAATATTGAGTTTGACAACCCCAAATCCTTGAATGAAGTATTCAGGAAAGCACGAATGTGCTACAACCAGTATAAACAACGGGCAAAGTTTCCCAAATCCTAGAAGGATAAGAAACAAGATAAAATGAACCAATAGAAGAAGGGATACCAAATAGCTCCTTATCAGAATAAAGCAAAAAGATTTCCAAGGAAATATTTTCACTCCAACGATCCGAATACGCAAGGAAACAGTAGACCGTTAAATCTAGGAATGAAGAAGTTTGGAGACAGCCCCCATGAACCATTAAAGTGCTGGGAATGTGGAGAACCTCATCTAAGGAGGAACTATCCACGCTTAATTTCAAAAAACAGAAATGTTGTTCATAATTTGCAGGAAGCCTCGACGGTGGGTGACATGGGCAGAAGCTTGCATTAGATAAATGCAACCATAGATGGTCGACAAGATGACCACCAGTCCTCTGTGGTAGAGATTGAAGGTAAAATCAATAACACTCGAATTTATGTTTTAATTGACCCTGGAGCCACATTAAGTTATACTATTCCTGATGTAGTAGAGTCAAATAAACTTAAGAAGTTGAAGCACGCAAAATAATGGTTGGTACAACTAGCAACAGGAACTAAAAGGAAAGTAGTTGACTTTATTCTTGATTTTGAGTTTAGCTTAGATGGTCAAAATATAAGAACAAACCTGAACATCCTACCACTAGGATCTTACGATATGATTATCGAGATGGATTGGTTGGAACAACAAAAAGAAGTACTAGATTGTTACACAAAGATACTTAACTATAAAGATGATTTTGGCACTACTAGAACAACCCAAGGTATACCAAAACTAGTATCAGTTAGACAAGTTTCAATGACATAATTCAAGAAATGTATGAGAAAGGGATGCCAAGTTTATGCCATCCAAGTAACGAATCTGTTAGAAAAAGGAGATGAGCTAAAGTTAGAAGACTTTGCTATCCTACGTGAATTTAGAGACATGTTTGTGGATGAGATACCAGAATTACCTCCTAGAAGGGAAATAGACTTCTCCATAGACCTACTACCTGGTTCAATCCCTATCTCAAAAGCACCTTACTGAATAAGTTTACTAGAATTGACAAAATTAAAAATACAATTACAGAAATTGTTAGACAAAGAGTATATCAGATCGAGTGCTTCACCATGGGGGGCACCAATCCTCTTTGTGAAAAAGAAATATGACACTCTAAGACTTTGTATCGATTATAAAAAAATGAATAAAATGACTATTAAGAACAAGTACCCCTTACCTAGGATAAATGACCCATTTGATCAAGTAGGTGGTTCCAAGATCTTTTCGAAATTGGATTTATGATCCAGTTATCATCAAGTTAGGATAAGGGATGAACATATAAAAAAATTCTTTCTGAACAAGATATGGACACTACAAATTTGTATTCGTACCTTTCGGACTCACTAACGCACCAGCCACATTTATGTGCCTGATGAACAGTTTTTTCAGCCTATATTTTGGTCTATTCTAAAATAGAGGAAGAACATGAATAATACTTAAGAATAGTTCTGCAAACATTGAGGAAACACAAAATGTACACCAAATTTGATAAGTGTGGCTTTTATCAAAAGGAAATACAATATCTAGGACATGTAATTTCAGCAGAAGGCATTGCCGTAGACCCTGAGAAAATTAAATCCATTTTAGAATGGCCGATACCTAAGGATGTACTGGATATCCGGTCATTCATGGGAATCATAAGATATTACCGCAAATTTATAGAAGGGTTTTCAAAAATAGCCTACCCTATAACATCATTACAAAAGAAAGGGACCAAGTTTAACTGGTCACAGAAGTGCCAAGACAGTTTTAACAAGCTGAAGGAATTATTGACAACTGCAACCATATTGAAGGTAGTAGACCTTAATAAAGACCTTACCTTCTGTGTCAATGCGAGTAAAGAAGGACTAGGTGGTGTCCTAACTCGGGAAGGACATGTGATTTGTGATGAGTCCTAGAAATTAAAAGAACATGAGTAAAATTATGCCACTCATGACTTAGAATTGGTAGCGGTAATACACGCCTTAAAAATGTGGCGACACTACTTAATGGGAAGAAAATTTCTACTATTGATGGATAATAGTCATGAAATATCTGTTTAGCCAACCAGATCTTAATGCAAGGAAAGCAAGATGGCTAGCCTTCTTGAGCGAATTCGACTTCGAAGTCAGACATATCAAGGGTAAGGAAAATAAGGTAGTAGACGCTTTAAGTAGAAGATTCCATGGGTTATTTGAGATAAATATCAACATGGCAGAAAGTGACCTGGAACAAAGAATAAGGACGATAGGTATTAATGACGAAAACTACACTAAGATAATGGCAGAAGTACAAAACAGTACCACAAACTCAGATAAACCGGATCTAAGTATCGACAAGAAGGGACTATTATGATTTAAAAACAGACTTTACATACCAGATTCAACAGAGTTAAAGTTAATAGTCTTGGACGAAGTGCATAAGAAACCATATTCTGTCCATCCAGTATACCAGAAAACGATAACAACACTTAGAAAACTATTTTACTGGCCTAATATGGAGGGCAAAACAACATAATACTTGGCTAGGTGCCAAGATTGTCAGCAGGTTAAGGCTGAACACTAGCATCTAGCCAACCTATTACAACCATTACTAGTACCAGAATGGAAATGGGAGACCATATCGCTGGACTTTATAACAGGTTTTCCAAAAACCCAGTGACATAATGTTTCTATTATGGTTGTAATCGATAAACTCAGCAAGTCTGCACACTTTATTCCTGTAAAGTCTACTTTTAAAGCTATAAACATTGCTGAAATATTTATGAAAGAATTTTTTAGCCTGCATGGTATTCCCAAAATGGTGATTTCAGATAGAGACGTAAAATTCACATCTGCCTTTTGGAAGGAATTGTTTGTAGGGCTAAATACTAATTTGAATTTCAGTACGAGTTATCACCCACAAACAGATGGACAAACCGAAAGGACAAACCAAATCGTAGAGGATATGCTCTGCATGTACATAAGAACAAAACCAAACAAGTGGGAAGACTATCTACACTTGGTAGAATTTGCATATAACAATGGGTACCAAACTTCGGCTAAGTTAAGCCCTTTCAAGGTACTGTATAACAGAAAGTGTACGACTCCAATTAGCTGGGATAACTTGGTTTACAGACTCATGGTTGGACCAGAGATGCTCCAAGAAATGGAGAACATGGTAAGGAAGGTACAACAGAACTTAAAAGAAGCACATGACAGACAAGAGAGCTATGCAGATCAGAAAAGAAGACACTTGAAATTTCAAGTGGGAGACCATGTTTATTTGAAGGTCAAAGCCCAAAAAATCTTGTTGAAGTTAGGAAACTATGCCAAGATGGCACCCAAGTTTTGTGGGCCCTTCGAGATACTAGCTTGAATT
The DNA here is from genome assembly GCA_010110895.2 of Picea sitchensis. Taxonomy (NCBI): domain Eukaryota; kingdom Viridiplantae; phylum Streptophyta; class Pinopsida; order Pinales; family Pinaceae; genus Picea; species Picea sitchensis. The sequence goes on along the minus strand of SNQJ01S0013310.1, from coordinate 124,378 downwards.
GGACCCGTAGCATACCAACTTGCACTTCTAGCTAATCTAAGAATTCATAATGTATTTCATGTTTCTTTGTTGAAAACGTATGTTCATGACCCTACTCATATGATTGATTGGAAATTGGTGCAGGTAGAAACCAAAGGCGAGCTCCAGGTGGAACCCCTGCGTATTCTGGACCGGAGAGAAATAACACTTCGGAATAGAGTCGTCACTCAGGTAAAGGTGCAATGGAAGCACTTTAGTCCTGAGGAGGCCACTTGGGAGTTGAAGGGGGATTTGTGGAAATCTCATCCAATCCTGTTCCAAGAAAGGAATGAACACTGAGGAAAGTGTTTTATTGAAGGGGGAAAGGATGTGACATCCCCAAAAATAAAGTATTTTTGAAATTTAAAATTTGTTGGAAAATTATTCTATTTTTAGTAATTCGAATTTGGAAACTTTTTGCCATTTATGGCAATTCCGAATTTTGAATTTGATAATTGTAATTAATTATTATGACTGTTGGGTAGAGATATGATTTGACCCAACTAACTATTTGACTATGACACTTGTATGAAAACATAACATTTTATATTGATTGGAGGAGGACAAATGGAACAGTCATGTTAAAATCAACTGACCATGACTCCATGAGTGGGGAACATGTTGGAACTACCTCTGGGATAATTGTTACAAGTGGAAAATCAGAGATTTGGCCATTGGCAGCCCCTGAAAATTAGGGATTTAGAAAGATGCGAAAATTCCCAAGGGAGGGAAAAAGACCTAGGAAAAAAGATTTTTGATCAAATAACATATGTGAGGAGGGAGGACGTTGCCGAGTATGCTGGGAAGAGAGACTATTGTTTTTCTCTTCCTGTTATGAACACTTTTGTTGGAGTGTGAGGCAAGAGAAGTCTGCTGAGATAGAAAGACATTTCTGAGGAGGATTTTTCTGAGTTAACCCTCATGGACTCATGGTCAGGCTAGGGGGTGAACTAGGAAAGTAATTTGGCTACCTTATTCTACATTGGGAGGAACATGGTTTTTCCCTTTGTTTTCCCGCAATTGGTTCAGATATGTATTCTTCTCTTTCTCTGTTTTGAATGATTATATATATCTGTTATAATGTAGCTGTTGTTCCTAAATTGAAATAATTTTCCATATATGAAATTTAGTCATTATGTGATGTTTATAACAGATAGCCTAGTTCTAGAATTTCCACTTTTGTAATTGGAATTCGAGGTAACTACCGATGTATAATTTGGAAACTGAACAAATCTGTATATCCAATAAGTTTATGTATTTCTCTATAAAAGTAGATTTCTAAGAGTTCATATTTTATAGCTGAACCTTCCCTTCTCGGATAGTACTGAAAGGGAAGGGACACAGGATGGTATGGACGCTCCAAAACCATGAATATTACTTATATAATTACATATAGAATTATATGTTTATTTATTTGCAGTTGATAATTTGCGTGGTATCATTATTTAAACACAAATGATGTAACTGTAACAGGATGTACTTATACAGAAATCTGATGTCACATTGTATAGGTAAATAGACGATACCAATTGGCAATCAACCCCTTTGATATAAAGAAAATATTGAATCGGAGATTCTGCAAACTTCTCCTTAAAAACTCGGTACAAGACCAGATAAGATTTGAATAAGTCACGATGTTCAATTATAGGATATTACAGAAGTAGGATACTCCGTAAGAGTAAAGGTAAGGAGATGCATAGAAAGGGAAATATAATTTCTTACAGTTCTGTACGTATAGCTTACAATTACAAAATTTCCTACTCATATATTAGAAACCCCTGTGACACAATGATAGATGCATGGGCATGGATGTACATAAATCTTCTTATATATTTCTAGATCAGTGTTCTGGAAATACAACACAGAATCGTAACCTTACTCAGATCATTATTAGATCCAATCTAATTATTACAAACCCAGAATGAAGCATACCGAAAATATACATAAAGAATGTTGAATGAAAGTAAATGATGTATATATGGTATTTTAGATCTAATACCTTTCGAATTTCAAACATTCAGAATATAAATAGAACATTCGATCTAAGATGTAATCACAGTAAATAAATTTTAGAGTAAGGAGAGATCCGAGCGATTAACTCAACAAACTTTTCATTCATTAAAAAAAAAATAGAGCAATCATGTAGATAAATCGATACAAGATTCATGCTATAATAAATGGACCCAAACTTTATGTTACATTTGGGAATTCGTCCCCTTTCAAGTCCGATAGGAAACTGAGAAAAAACTATAATAAGTGACTGCATTCGTTTGCAGCCATGTCTGTTCAAACTCGGGAGGGGTTACAAACGGGAACTCGTTTACCTTTTTGTATCAGGCTCGCGAACGAACATCCAAAATCCTCACGTAAACGAAACCCTGGAGAATTTATCACAATCAAAGATTAGCATATGATATACGAGGAAGAATTTTAAGAAGCATACAAATATTAAATACATCATACCAAGACGTTACTTAACTTCTGATTTGCGACTCCTGAGATTTCTTTCTTCTTGTTGCTTTCTGTCAGGACAAATGCCCAGGGCCGAGGGTGGATAGTGCCATAACTCACTAATGGGTACCCTCATATCAAATAGGGCCCATCATTAGTGATATGTTTCAATCCTCGAAACGACTTAAAATAGCATAAGAAATATCTTCACGCAATAACTAATGGATAATGGAATATAGTAATCGACTATACTAAAATCCCTGTGAATCATAAACTACACTTTGTACCTTGGCATAAATAGAGTATAAGTCCTTTATTCTTAACCAGGAATACATCTAACTGATTGAGCCCAGTCGACCAGAACCAAACTACACAGAACTTTATAAGCTAACAGTGATACAAAGTTGTTCGACCAAATGTTTTACAAAGTATACTTTTGGAAAATCTTTAGTATAGAAAAGGAGGAGTAACGCAGGCGGAGGTCCAATTAAGTCTCTTAGATGCTATGGAGGTAGGGTCACACAGGTACCATGCAAGTAAAACAAAGCACACAGTAGGGTTATCCCTCCAGACAAAACCCTCTCTCAGTCTCTCGAATAATTCGGTTATGGACCCCGGTTCATGACAGGAGGCCACCAGAGAAACTCTAGATCCTGAAATGTAGACAAATGAGGCTAGTGCTTGCTCTCTATAACTAGAGGAGGAATAGAGACAAACTCAAAAGAAAAAATTCTTCTACAGGATTCAGGATGGCATCAAAGCATTTCAAAGATTACACCAACAAAACAAAATCTGTAAATTACACCACCATTTCCTTATCAACCATAGTATCATGAATAAGGAAAGAACTTACTAGGGATGCTGACCACACCATCTATTACAACCATGGAGCAGACACCTTGACAAAAAAATTGCCTCAACATTTTGTTACACAGAACCTCTTCGTAGAACTCAACAATGGAAAACTGGAAACACACCTTAACCCTAAAGACGCCTTGTCATCTTGGAGTGAATGTGGAGAGTACGAAGGACGGTTAACCATGTGACAAGGGCAGAGTCGATATGACAGTTTGGGTATTGAGCCTGTTCAATTCATTGGAATGCACATAACTGCCATTAATATAGTCACAGAGATTTAACTACCTGGACCACGGACTAACCCTTCCCTTTAAAGAATGTCGGATTTGACCCCTTAATGACTCGACGAAAGTTAAATGCGCATTCACGCCCTTTGTGCTAATTTGTATCATAATTCAATCCTACTTGTCAAATTATCCACTAGTGTAGAGGCTTAGAATCTCTGATTAAGCCACCGGTTCCAAGAACCAATAGATAACCGAGACGTGGTAGTTAGACCAGTTACTTGGAATTTAATATTTGACCCCACGACTATTATGGTTAGGAACTAGTTAAAGTCTCCAAGGTTAAAAATAAGATTCGACCCCACGATTATTATGGTTAGGAACTAGTTAAAGTCTCCAAGGTTAAAAAATCAACAAGTGGACCGGGTGTAGACATAGAGCCTTATGCTAAAACTTTTTTTAGCATGATTTTATGAGACTACACTTATATCTATAGACCTACATAGATAGGTAAGGAATAGAGGCATAAAGGGGTTCACTAAAGCCTTGGGACCTTTCCCTTATAACCTTTCTACTCGTTTTAGTCAAGATGTTATAAGTAAGACAATCTTGTGAAAGTAGAAATTTAGGAATTGTTTAACTAGATAATAGAGAGTAAGGTAGGGTTAGTTTCCTTTTTAATGGAATTATGACAACAAAGACCCCTTCTTCTATAAACATAATGTTTTTTTTGGTTAGTAAATTATGAGGTACATTACATGTCCCGTGAGGCCCCGCTTGTCGCCCGACCTCATTCTGCGAGGACATTTGCAAGGGGTTGATGTTTTTAGTGGGCCCTTTAGGTGAGATCCGTGAGGGTTATAGGGAGATTGGAAGGCCATTTGAAAAATAGACAGTCCTGGACCAAATAATTGTGGGGCTAGGAGAGCCTTAGAGCAATTGACATCATCTCTTGGAATTATTCCAAGTTTTTGTGTGAGTTTGTAGTGTTTGTTGAAATTTTTATAACAACCATTATAATTCTATTGTTGTTGTATTTCTTGTCTCCATTCACAATAAAGGATGTCATTGTCGTCACTTCCATTATTTGTGTACTTATATTAGTAATTTGTTTGACGGAATTTCACTTAATGTAATGCATGCAAACGATTTGTGAAAGGTCATATATCAAATTTTCCATGAAGTATATATATGAATACAAAATGTTTAACAAAAATACAAAACCAACGACATCACAATTTGCACTGTAAAACACTAAAATCCTTGCCTAGCGGATTTGGGGATATTACACAATGGGTTCTCTACAATTATACAATTTTTTAGAAGGAAATTTCATCATTAAGGTACTCAACACTTACACTAACGACCTTATATTTTGATAGAAAAATAACATATCAATGTTAGAAAAACTCAAATTTCACATAGTTATTCACAATTTCTATAAATAAAAATTGTATATTATTCCTTGGAAAATCAAGTGCAATACTTAAGTTATTCCTTGTCCACCTAAAGAAGGAGAGAAAGGAAGGTAGTATTTTAAGAAGCATGTAGCTGATAAAGATAAAAAATGTATATTATTCATTGGAAAACCAAATGCAATACTTAAATTATTCCTTGTCCACTTGGAGAAGGAGAGGAAGGAATGTAGTATTTGCAATACTTAAATTATTCCTTTTCCACTTGGAGAAGGAGAGGAAGGAATGTAGTATTTTGAGGAGCATGTAGATGATAGAGATAAAAAATGTTATCCTCCTCTGAAAACCGTTTGGTGAATTCCTATTCAATTTTCCTTGTTCTAATCAAGCTATCCTTTCAATTTGAGACAATTCCCTCAATTTGTTTTCTCATAAGTGTTTTGGGATGGATAAATATATTTTTGAAGTCTAATGAATGCCAAAAACATTAAAAAAATAATAATAATACAATTTTTTATAATAAAAATAAAATAATATATAAATTTATTTTAATTTTTATTATTTAGTAAATCTAAATTAAATTGAATTATATTATTAAAATAAAATATTAAAAATATAAAATTAATCTTTTTCAATTAAAATTTATTACTTTTATATGACAATAATTATTCTTTTTCATTAAAAAATTCTTACATTTATATTATAATAATTATTTTTAATTAAAAAAATGATTACATTTATATGATAATAATTATTTTTTCAATTAAAAGTTATTACATTTATTATAATAATTTATTTTTAATTAAGAGTGATTTTTAAATATCTTTATAATAGCATACTTTTAATGTTTCACATGAACATTTTTTTTATTCAAAGTTTCTTAATATATTTGAAATATATTTGAGATAAATTTGAAGTTTCTTCTCCTTATTAAGATATATTAAAATATTTATATTTATCACACTTTTAATGTTTGATATGAGCATTTTTTTATTCAAAGTTTCTTAATATATTTTAGATAAATTTGAAGTTTCTTCTTCTTATTAATATATATTAAAATCTCTATATTTGAAAATAAATAATATTATATTATTTAATATTTTTATATATATTTTTAAGCAAAATATTATATTTATATTCCATTAATTTAGAATAGTATTATTTTTTATTAAAAATAATTTTTACCATATATACACACTAACGTATGAGCAAAACATATTGAAATAAGACTAATGTATGGGTTAAAATATATTGAAATAAGAATATGATGATGATGATGATGATTAACTTCCACTAAGACCAGTTGGTTCATCGGACCTTAAGAGGAGTAGAAATTGATTACTTGTGATTCTTTAGAATTTTGTTTATGTGCTCGAAAAGAATTAAGAAGCTTTCCAATATAAGCCATAGTTTTGTTGAGTTAAGGAGGTTAGGAAGGTTGGTAGTGTGATAAATATTTTGAAAATGAGATCTAATATGGGTATAGGCTAGACAATCTAAGAGAGTGATTTTATCTTCAACCTTCTTAGTGTCACAAGGTGACACTCTTTCATCCATGGCATTTTAGGAATTATTAGCATGAGTTTACTATGGAGCTAGTGAGAATTTATTCTGATCTTAGCAATGTTTATTTTTTCCTTACACTTGGAAAAACAAAATGAGATAATTTTGATCTTCTAGATTAGGGTTGATTATATCTTTATAATACATTAATTTTATTTTTCCTCTAACTCTTTATCACCACATTTTTCCTTAAATTTTGATTTGACATCTTTTAATAGTATCTTTATTCTGCAAAATGGTTTCTTCCACTTGTTCCCCAATATTTTGTAAGATTAAGGCATGTTTATGCCATCATCGCTTGAGTGATGGTGGTTATGACTTGATTTTGAAGAAATTTTAGGTAGCCTCTTGTCTTCCATGTTGTTTAACTTGTTCTATACATTAGGTATCTAGTCACTTAGCCATGCTCTCAATGGGGAGAGACACTTGTTTCTAAGAGGAGGATGGGATACAATGTATTTCCTTTAATTTTTGAGATTATAGGTTATATAAAATTATTTTTGTATTTATCTATCTTTCTCGAGGATTCATGGTGGTTATGACTTGATTTTGAAGAAATTTTAGGTAGCCTCTTGTCTTCCATGTTGTTTAACTTGTTCTTATACATTAGGTATCTAGTCATAGCCATGCTCTCAATGGGGGAGAGACTTGTTTCTAAGAGGAGGATGGGATACAATGTATTTCCTTTAATTTTGAGATTATAGGTTATAAAATTATTTTGTATTTGCTCTATCTTTCTCCAGGATTCACAAGAGATACTACAACCCTAGTTTTCACATCCATAAAGAATAACAGGTGTAACAAGAGTCTCAAAGAGGAGTTTCTTCTTATCCCAACTCCAAAGATCAACTGATTTACAATTGTTTTCAAGCCCATAATAAGTTTTCCATCCACCAATAATCCTTTTCTCAATGCTATAATTCCAATTGAACTTGTGGTAAATATATTATGCATACAAGGTTTTGCATAATGATAGACCATTTAAATATCAAATAATTAATAATAACTTTAAGAAAAATGTAGTTATATAAATTTGTTTTAATTTTTTTTTTTGCAACATGTAAAATGGTTCATTATAACTTCAAGCCATGTCCTCTTTCTCAATAAAATTATTTGAATTTTGTTATAATACAAGTGAGATTTGATTCTATACAATAATTATTGAACCTTGTGAAAAAACATTGTAGCTAAAAGAAACAAGACCCATTAACATAAATAAACCTAAACACACAAAATAAATTCATTGGAATCTAGACCCATTAACACAAATAAACATAAACATACAAAATAAATTCATTGGAATCTAGTGACATTAAACCCATGCAAAGGTGACTAGCAGTAGCTTCTCCATCTTTAAAAGGAGTGTCAATACCTAAACCTAGTGATATCAATGTTTACATCCATTCCTATTTAATTTTGCTTACATAATAAATCCTCCCAATATGTTCTCTCTTTGAGGATCCTTATGTTCTCTCTGTGAAACCCTAAATCCATTACCCCAAATATATAAAAAAATCCAATTCTCAACAAATTAAAATTTCCAATTTTAATTTAGATATCTTAAAAACAAGAATAGGCTTTTCCTTTTTCAAATTTTAATGACATAAATAATGCTAAGGGTTTAGTGCGAACGGAAATGGAGCGAATTGTAGTGAATCGGTATCCATACCATCGACCACATTGCATAACAAACTATATTAAAACTTTAGACAATGAAAAACAATTGATACAGTACAAATCGATGAATAGAGAAAACCAATTCCCAGAATAGAGTAAACTGTTGGAATAATGTAGAAATGATAGGCAGATTGCTAGGGATTGGGTTGTTGTGTTCAGTTTATATTTAGCATAGAGAGGTTTGAGATCCACACTTCATGGATCTATGATTTGGTTTGTTGTGACTATCTCACCTATATATTGTACTCTGATTTCATTAGTGAATTGAATTGGTTTTCACCATTCCTTTGAGTGAGCGAGCCTTCTGTGCTCTACTCCATTTGCCTCTCTGTCTTTGATTTAAGTTGGTATCAGAGCAGAGGAGATTGTTGTGTGCAGAAGATAGTTGTGTGGGAGGACGTGACTGTAGAAGCACAGAGTCCAGAGTCCAGGAAACCGATTACCACATCGGAGCCATAGTTGGACTGATCCCACCCTCTATTGGGCGTGTCAAGGTCGAGGAGCCGAGGAGAGATCACTTCAGAAGAAGTCGCAGGTGGTGAAGAAATGATGCGCGCTAAAGAGCCACGCGTTGTTCCTCCTGCACCAGTCTGATTCAGTTGGGTCCTGTTTCGGCTGCTGCCATGTAGATTTCTCCATTCTTTGCGCACGATCAGAGTGTATTCGCGAAGGCGTCGCAGCTACTGTTGTTGTTGCCGCTGCCGATCGATTCTTCCTGCGATTGCACCCGCAGACCTCCCCGGGCAACATCGGCTTTGTGTTCTGGGTCTCTCTGCGATTCGGTTGGGTCCTGTTTCGGCTGCTGCCGTGTAGATTTCTGCTCCAGACATTGACCGACGCTGCCTCCTGGCGCAACCTGCAAAAGAGCAAGGTGTGTCGTCCAATTCTTCCTTTCTGAATTTTTTTTTTTGCTGATTAATTTTGTATTCACCTCAGAGATTAGGTGAAATGGCCACCGCCCAACAACATTTGGCTGATACATATATCAATGAGGCTTCCAAATTGAATGGAGAGAACTACGTCAATTGGAAATTCAAGATGTAGATGGTTCTTGAATTATTCGGTGGCTGGACGATTGTGAATGGAACTGAGCTGAAGCCTACAAATCCTGCATTACTTGCAGATTGGAATAAGAGGGAAGCCAGAGCAAAGGTTACATTGCGAATGTCTGTGCAAGATAAGATTATTCCTCACATCAGAAATTGTGACACGTCTAAGAAAACATGGGACGTGCTCAAAAGTGTTTATGAAACCAAAGATGCAAATCGGGTATTGTTTCTAAATACCAAATTGATGTCGATCAAGATGGAAGCAAATGAAGCGGTAAGTAAGTACATCTCTCGCATGAAAGATTTAAGTGATAATTTGGCAGCTATAGGTGAAAAAGTAGCTAGTACTGATCAAGTAACTATCGCTCTAAAAGGTTTACTGCCAGATTATAAAGTGTTTATTTCAGCACTTGCAGCGAGAGAAAAACCCCCAAA
>SNQJ01S0013310.1:33709-86959 GCA_010110895.2 Picea sitchensis | reverse complement strand
ATATATTAATTTATTTTATTATAAAAATTTATATTGTTATTATTTTTTTTAATGTTTTTTTTTTCATTCATTAGACTTCAAAAATATATTTATCCATCCCAAAACACTTATGAGAAAACAAATTGAGGGAATTGTCTCAAATTGAAAGGATAGCTTGAACAAGGAAAATTGAATAGGAATTCACCAAACGGTTTTTAGAGGAGGATAACATTTTTTATCTCTATCATCTATATGCTCCTCAAAATACTACATTCCTTCCTCTCCTTCTCCAAGTGGACAAGGAATAACTTAAGTATTGCATTTGATTTTCCAAGGAATAATATACATTTTTTATCTTTATCAGCTACATGCTTCTCAAAATACTACATTCCTTCCTCTCCTTTTTTAGGTGGACAAGGAATAACTTAAGTATTGTACTTGATTTTCCAAGGAATAATATACAATTTTTATTTATAGAAATTGTGAATAACTATGTGAAATTTGAGTTTTTCTAATATTGATATGTTATTTTTCTATCAAAATATAAGGTGTTAGTGTAAGTGTTGAGTACCTTAATGATGAAATTTCCTTCTAAAAAATTGTATAATTGTAGAGAACCCATTGTGTAATATCCCCAAATTTGCTAGGCAAGGATTTTAGTGTTTTACAGTGCAAATTGTGATGTCGTTGGTTTTGTAGTTTTGTTAAACATTTTGTATTCATATATATATACTTCATGGAAAATTTGATATATGACCTTTCACAAATAGTTTGCATGCATTACATTAAGTGAAATTCCGTCAAACAAATTACTAATATAAGTACACAAATAATCGAAGTGACGACAATGACATACTTTATTGTGAATGGAGACTAGAAATACAACAACAATAGAATTATAATGGTTGTTATAAAAACTTCAACAAACACTACAAACTCACACAAAAACCTGGAATAATTCCAAGAGATGATGTCAATTGCTCCAAGTCTCTCCTAGCCCCACAATGATTTGCTCTAGGACTGTCTATTTTTCAAATGGCCTTCCAATCTCCCTATAACCCTCACGGATATCACCTAAAGGGCCCACTAAAAACATCAACCCCTTGCAAAGGTCCTCGCAAAATGAGGTCAGGCGACAAGCGGGGCCTCACGGGACATGTAATGTACCTCATAATTTACCAACCAAAAAAAACATTATGTTTATAGAAGAAGGGGTCTTTGTTGTCATAATTCCATTAAAAAGGAAACTAACCTTACCTTACTCTCTATTATCTAGTTAAACAATTCCTAAATTTCTACTTTCACAAGATTGTCTTACTTATAACATCTTGACTAAAACGAGTAGAAAGGTTATAAGGGAAAGGTCCCAAGGCTTTAGTGAACCCCTTTCTGCCTCTATTCCTTACCTATCTATGTAGGGCTATAGATATAAGTGTAGTCTCATAAAATCATGCTAAAAAACGTTTTAGCATAAGGCTCTATGTCTACACCCGGTCCACTTGTTGATTTTTTAACCTTGGAGACTTTAACTAGTTCCTAACCATAATAATCATGGGGTCGAATCTTATTTTTAACCTTGGAGACTTTAACTAGTTCCTAACCATAATAGTCGTGGGGTCAAATATTAAATGCCAAGTAACTAGTCTAACTACCACAGCCCGATTATCTGTTGGTTCTTGGAACCGGTGGCTTAATTAGAGATTTTAAGCCTCTACACTAGTGGATAATTTGACAAGTAGGATTGAATTATGATCCAAATTAGCACAAAGGGCGTGAATGCACATTTAACTTTCTTCGAGTCATTAAGGGGTCAAATCTGACATTCTTTAAAGGGAAGGGTTAGTCTGTGGTCCACGTAGTTAAATCTCTGTGACTACATTAATGGCAGTTCTGTGCATTCCAATGAATTGAACGGGCTCAATACCCAAATTGTCATATCGACTCTGCCCTTGTCACATGGTTAACCATCCTTTGCACTCTCCACATTAACTCCAAGATGACAAGGCATCTTTAGGGTTAAGGTGGGTTTCCAGTTTTCCATTGTTGAGTTCTACGAAAAGGTTTTGTGTAACAAAATGTTGAGGCAATTTTTTTGTCAAGGTGTCTGATCCATGGTTGTAATAGATGGTGTGGTATGAATCCCTAGTAAGTTCTTTCCTTATGCATGATACTATGGTTGATAAGGAAATGGTGGTGTAATTTACAGATTTTTTTTTGTTGGTGTAATCTATTAAATGCTTTGATGCCATCCTGAATCCTGTAGAAGAAATGTTTCTTTTGAGTTTGTCTCTATTCCTCCTCTAGTTATAGAGAGGAAGCACTAGCCTCGTTTGTCTACATTTTTGGATCTAGAGTTTCTCTGGTGGCCTCCTGTCATGAACCGGGGTCCATAACCAAATTATTCGAGAGACTGAGAGAGGGTTTTGTTTGGAGGGATAACCCTACTGTGTGCTTTGTTTTACTTGCATGGTACCTGTGTGACCCTACCTCCATAGCATCCAAGAGACTTAATTGGACCTTCGCCTGCATTACTCCTCCTTTTCTATACTAAATCTTTTCCAAAATTATACTTTGTAAAACATTTGGTCGAACAACTTTGTATCGCTGTTAGCTTATACAGTTCTATGTAGTTTGGTTCTGGTCGACTGGGCTCAATCAGTTAGATGTATTCCCAGTTAATAATAAAGGACTTATACTCTATTTAGGCCAAGGTACAAAGTGCAATTTATGATTCACAGGGATTTTAGTATAGTCGATTACTATATTCCATTATCCATTAGTTGTTGCGTGAACATATTTCTTATGCTATTTTAAGTCGTTTCGGGGATTGAAACATATCACTAATGATGGGCCCTATTTGATATGAGGGTACCCATCAATGAGTTATGGCATTATCCACCCTCGGCCCTGGGCATCTGTCCTGACAGAAAGCAACAAGAAGAAAGAAATCCCAGGAGTCGCGAATCAGAAGTTAAGTAGCGTATTGGTATGATGTATTTAATATTCGTATGCTTCTTAAAATTCTTCCTCGTATATCATATGCTAATCTTTGACTTTGATAAATTCTCCAGGGTTTCATTTACGTGAGGATTTTGGATGTTCGTTCGCGAGCCTGATACAAAAAGGTAAACGAGTTCCCGTTTGTAACCCCTCCCGAGTTCGAACAGACACGGTCGCAAAAGAATGCAGTCACTTATTATAGTTTTTTCTCAGTTTCCTATCGGACTTCAAAGGGGAAGAATTCCCAAATGTAACATAAATTTTGGGTCCAGTTATTATAGCATGAATCTTGTATCGATTTATCTACAGGATTGCTCTATTTTTTTTTTAATGAATGAAAAGTCTGTTGAGTTAATCGCTCGGATCTGTCCTTACTCTAAAATTTATTTACTGTGATTACATCTTAGATCGAATGTTCTATTTATATTCTTAATGTTTGAAATTCGAAAGGTATTATATCTAAAATACCATATATACATCATTTACTTTCATTCAACATTCTTTATGTATATTTTTGGTATGCTTCATTCTGGGTTTGTAATAATTAGATTGGATCTAATAATGATCTGAGTAAGGTTACGATTCTGTGTTGTATTTCCAGAACACTGATCTAGAAATATATAAGAAGATTTATGTACATCCATGCCCATGCATCTATCATTGTGTCACAGGGGTTTCTAATATATGGGTAGGAAATTTTGTAATTGTAAGCTATACGTACAGAACTGTAAGAAATTATATCTCCCTTTCTATGCATCTCCTTACCTTTACTCTTATGGAGTATCCTACTTCTGTAATATCCTATAATTGAACAGCGTGACTTATTCAAATCTTATCTGGTCTTGTACCGAGTTTTTAAGGAGAAGTTTGCAGACTCTCTGATTCAATATTTTCTTTATATATAAGGGGTTGATTGCCAATTGGTATAGTCTATTTACCTATACAATGTGACATCAGATTTCTGTATAAGTACATCCTGTTACAGTTACATCGTTTTTGTTTAAATAATGATACCACGCAAATTATCAACTGCAAATAAATAAACATATAATTCTATATGTAATTATATAAGTAATATTCATGGTTTTGGAGCATCCATACCGTATTGTGTCCCTTCCCTTTCAGTACTATCCAAGAAGGGAAGGTTCAGCTATAAAATACGAACTCTCAGAAATCTACTTTTATAGAGAAATACATAAACTTATTGGATATACATATTTGTTCAGTTTCCAAATTATACATCGGTAGTTACCTAGAATTCCAATTACAAAAGTGGAAATTCTAGAACTAGGCTATCTGTTATAAACATCACATAATGACTAAATTTCATCCATGGAAAATTATTTCAATTTAGGAACAACAGCTACATTATAACAGATATATATAATCATTCAAAATAGAGAAAGAGAAGAATACATATCTGAACCAGTTGCGGGAAAACAAAGGGAACAACCATGTTCCTCCCAACCGTAGAATAAGGTAGCCAAATTACTTTCCCAGTTCACCCCCTAGCTTGACCATGAGTCCATGAGGGTTAACTCAGAAAAATCCTCCTCAGAAATGTCTTTATGTATCAGCAAACTTCTCTTGCCTCACACTCCAATAGAAGTGTTCATAACAACAAGAGAAAAACAATAGTCTCTCTTCCCAGCATACTCGGCAACGTCCTGCCTCCTCACATATGTTATTTAATCAAAAATATTTTTTCCTAGGTCTTTTTCCCTCCCTTGGGAATTTTCGCATCTTTCTAAATCCCTGATTTACAGAGGCTACCAATGGCCAAATATCTGATTTTCCACTTGTAACAATTACCCCAGAGGTAGTTCCAACATGTTCCCCACTCATGGAGTCATGGTCAGTTGATTTTAACATGACTGTTCCATTTTTCCTCCTCCAATCAATATAAAATGTTATGTTTTCATACAAGTGTCATAGTCAAATAGTTAGTTGGGTCAAATCATATCTCTGCCCAACAGTCATAATAATTCATTACAATTATCAAATTCAAAATTCGGAATTGCCATAAATGGCAAAAAGTTTCCAAATTCGAATTACTAAAAACAGAATAATTTTCCAACAAATTTTAAATTTCAAAAATACTTTATTTTTTGGGATGTCACATCCTTTCCCCCTTCAATAAAACACTTTCCTCAGTGTTCGTTCCTTTCTTGGAACAGGATTGGATGAGATTTCCACAAATCTCCCTTCAACTCCCAAGTGGCCTCCTCAGGACTAAAGTGCTTCCATTGCACCTTTACCTGAGTGACGTCTCTATTCCGAAGTGTTATTTCCCTCCGGTCCAGAATACGCAGGGGTTCCACCTGGAGCTCGCCTTTGGGTTCTACCTGCACCAAGTTCCAATCAATCATATGAGTAGGGTCATGAACATACATTTTCAACAAAGAAACATGAAATACATTATGAATTCTTAGATTATCTAGAAGTGCAAGTTGGTATTCTACGGGTTCAATTCGAGCTAGTATCTCGAAGGGCCCACAAAACTTGGGTGCCAGCTTGGCACAGTTTCCTAACTTCAACGAGCTTTTTTGGGCTTTGACCTTCAAATAAACATGGTCTCCCACTTGAAATTTCAAGTGTCTTCTTTTCTGATCTGCATAGCTCTCTTGTCTATCTCGTGCTTCTTTTAAGTTTTGTTGTACCTTCCTTACCATGTTCTCCATTTCTTGGAGCATCTATGGTCCAACCATGAGTCTGTAAACCAATTTATCCTAGATAATTGGAGTCGTACACTTTCTATTGTACAGTACCTCGAAAGGGCTTAACTTAGCCGAAGTTTGGTACCCATTGTTATATGCAAATTCTACCAAGTGTAGATAGTCTTCCCACTTGTTTGGTTTTGTTCTTATGTACATGTGGAGCATATCCTCTACGATTTGGTTTGTCCTTTCAGTCTGTCCATCTGTTTGTGGGTGATAACTCGTACTAAAATTCAAATTAGTATTTAGCCCTGCAAACAATTCCTTCCAAAAGGCAGATGTGAATTTTACGTCTCTATCTGAAATCACCATTTTAGGAATACCATGCAGTCTAAAAATTTCTTTCATAAATATTTTAGCAATGTTTATAGCTTTAAAAGTAGACTTTATAGGAATAAAATGTGCAGACTTACTGAGTTTATCGATTACAACCATAATAGAAACATTATGTCACTGGGTTTTTGGAAAACCTGTTATAAAGTCCAGCGATATGGTCTCCCATTTCCATTCTGGTACTAGTAATGGTTGTAATAGGTTGGCTAGATGCTAGTGTTCGGCCTTAACCTGCTGACAATCTTGGCACCTAGCCAAGTATTATGTTGTTTTTCCCTCCATATTAGGCCAGTAAAATAGTTTTCTAAGTGTTGTTATCGTTTTCTGGTATACTGGATGGCCAGAATATGGTTTCTTATGCACTTTGTCCAAGACTATTAACTTTAACTCTGCTGAATCTGGTATGTAAAGTCTTTTTTTAAATCATAATAGTCCCTTCTTGTCGATACTTAGATCTGGTTTATCTGAGTTTGTGGTACTGTTTTGTACTTCTGCCATTATCTTAGTGTAGTTTTCGTCGTTAATACATGTCGTCCTTATTCTTTGTTCCAGGTCACTTCCTGCCATGTTGATATTTATCTCAAATAACCCATGGAATATTCTACTTAAAGAATCTACTACCTTATTTTCCTTACCCTTCATATGTCTGACTTCGAAGTCGAATTCGCTCAAGAAGGCTAGCCATCTTGCTTGCCTTGCATTAAGATCTGGTTGGCTAAACAGATATTTCATGACTATTATCCATCAATAGTAGAATTTTTCTTCCCATTAAGTAGTGTCGCCACATTTTTAAGGCGTGTATTACCGCTGCCAATTCTAAGTCATGAGTGACATAATTTTACTCATGCTCTTTTAATTTCTAGGACTCATAACAAATCACATGTCCTTCCCGAGTTAGGTCACCACCTAGTCCTTCTTTACTCGCATCAACACTGACGATAAGGTCTTTATTAAGGTCTACTACCTTCAAGATGGGTGCAGTTGTCAATAATTCCTTCAGCTTGTTAAAATTGTCTTGGCACTTCTGTGACCAGTTAAACTTGGTCCCTTTCTTTTGTAATGGCGTGATAGGGTAGGCTATTTTGGAAAACCCTTCTATAAATTTGCAGTAATATCTTATGATTCCCATGAATGACCAGATATCCACTACATCCTTAGGTATCGGCCATTCTAAAATGGCTTTAATTTTCTCAGGTTCTACGACAATGCCTTTTGCTGAAATTACGTGTCCTAGATATTGTATTTCCTTTTGATAAAAGCCACACTTATCAAATTTGGCGTACATTTTGTGTTTCCTCAATGTTTGCAGAACTATTCTTAAGTGTTATTCATGTTCTTCCTCTATTTTAGAATAGACCAAAATATCATCGATAAATACTACTACGAACTTATCTAAGTACTGGCTAAAAATATTGTTCATCAGGCACATAAATGTGGTTGGTGCGTTAGTGAGTCTGAAAGGTACGACTACAAATTCGTAGTGTCCATATCTTGTTCGGAAAGATTTTTTGTTTATATGTTCATCCCTTATCTTAACTTGATGATAACTGGATCGTAAATCCAATTTCGAAAAGATCTTGGCTCCACCTACTTGATCAAATGGGTCATTTATCCTAGGTAAGGGGTACTTGTTCTTAATAGTCATTTTATTCATTTTTTTATAATCGATACAAAGTATTAGAGTGTCATCTTTATTTTTCACAAAGAGGACTGGTGCCCCCCATGGTGAAACACTCGATCTGATATACTCTTTGTCTAACAATTCCTGTAATTGTGTTTTTAATTTTGTCAATTCTGGTAAACTCATTCAGTAAGGTGCTTTTGAGATAGGGATTGAACCAGGTAGTAGGTCTATGGAGAAGTCTATTTCCCTTCTAGGAGGTAATTCCAGTATCTCATCCACAAACATGTCTCTAAATTCACGTATGATAGCAAAGTCTTCTAACTTTGGCTCATCTCCTTTTTCTAACAGATTCGTTACTTGGATGGCATAAACTTGGCATCCCTTTCTCATACATTTCTTGAATTGTGTCATTGAAACTTGTATAACTGATACTAGTTTTGGTATACCTTGGGTTGTTCTAGTAGTGCCAAAATCATCTTTATAGTTAAGTATATTTGTGTAACAATCTAGTACTTCTTTGTGTTGTTCCAGTCAATCCATCCTGATAATCATATCGTAAGATCCTAGTGGTAGGATGTTCAGGTTTGTTCTTATATTTTGACCATCTAAGCTAAACTCAAAATCAGGAATAAAGTCAACTACTTTCCTTTTAGTTCCTGTTGTTAGTTGTACCAGCCATGATTTTGCGTGCTTCAGCTTCTTAAGTTTATTTGACTCTACTACATCATGAGTAATATAACTTAATGTGTCTCTAGGGTCAATTAAAATAGAAATTCGAGTGTTATTGATTTTACCTTCAATCTCTACCACATAGGACTAGTGGTCATCTTGTCGACCATCTATGGTTTCATTTATCTGATGCAGGCTTCTGCCCATGTCACCCACCGTCGAGGCTTCCTGCAAATTATGAACATCATTTCTATTTGTTGAAATTAAGTGTGGACAGTTTCTCCTTAGATGAGGTTCTCCACATTCCCAGCACTTCAATGGTTCACGGGGGCTATCTCCAAACTTCTTCATTCCTAGATTTAACGGTTTATTGTTGCCTTGCGTATTCGGATGGTTGGAGTGAAAATATTTCCTTGGAAATCTTTTTGTTGTATTCCGATAAGGAGCTAGTTGGTATCCCTTCTTCTGTTGGTTCATTTGATCTTGTTTCTTATCCTTCTAGGATTTGGGAAACTTTGCCCATTTTTTATACTGGTTGTAGCACATTCGTGCTTTCCTGAATACTTCATTCAAGGATTTGGGTTTGTCAAACTCAATTCTATCTCTATAGGTTTGTGGTAAACAACTTAAGAATCACTGGATTTTTACCTTATCCTCCCGGATATACGGTACGAACCTTAGTAGTTCCAGAAATTTGTTTATAAGGTCCTCCATCGTCATCTGTCCAAGTTGTATCTCGTAAAATTCTTTCATTTTCCTTTCATAGTAGCTTTCTGAAAGGTGTTGTTTCTTGAAATACTTCTTAAAGTCGGACCATTCCAACTGTTTCTCTTTTAGGCCCTTGGCCAATTTTAGGTCTTGCCACCAAATGCTGGCCTTCCCTTTCAGTTTGTAGATGGCCATTATGACCGTCATATTGATGGAATAGTTGTAGATTTGGAAGTATTTTTTTATGTCCAACAACCACGCCTCAACTTCTTCTCATGTCCTAGATTCTCCATCAAAGGTAGTTGGTTTAATATTTTTAAATTTTCCTTCAAGGTGGTCTACTTGTTTTCTTTTTCTATCATCTTTAGTTTTGTCCTCAGCTGAAGGTGTACCTTCAGATGAATTGTCTCCTTTTTCTGTTTCAGGCCCAGAATTTTTGGAGGCCCTTTTGTTGACCTCTTTGTCCTGGTTATCGTCCTTTGGGATTTTCTTGGTCACTATACTGCGTAGCAGGACTTCATTTATCTCTTGTTGTTCCTGCTATTCTTTCTTTAGTTTCTTGTTGTCGGGTTTGAAAACCTGCAGCTCAACAATGATATTCCTCATTGTTTCTAGCACTTCCGTGGGTGAGCTTTTGTCAGCGTTCTATCTTTGATTTTCAGGATGTCTTTGTTCAAGATTTCCATCAATTTTGATTTCCCCTACATCCTATGCTGCCATGATTAACATGAAACAGAAAGGTTTTCTATTTGTAACAATGAAGGTTTATTAGTTTTGCATAAGTTAAAAAAATATATATGCCAAAAATTCAATGTGGCCATGTTCAAGGCCCAGTGTTGTAAGTCTTTCTCTAATAACATATGTAATGTACCTCATAATTTACCAACCAAAAAAAAAATATTTTTATAGAATAAGGGGTCTATGTTGTCATAATTTCATTAAAAAGGAAACTAACCTTACCTTACTCTCTATTATCTAGTTAAACAATTCCTAAATTTCTACTTCCACAAGATTGTCTTATTTATAACATCTTGACTAAAATGAGTAGAAAGTTTATAAGGGAAAGGTCCCAAGGATTTAGTGAACCCCTTTCTATCTCTATTCCTTACCTATCTGTGTAGGGCTATAGATATAAGTGTAGTCTCATAAAATCATGCTAAAACTCGTTTTAGCATAAGGCTCTATGTCTACACCCGGTCCACTAGTTGATTTTTTAACCTTGGATACTTTAACTAGTTCCTAACCATAATAGTCATGGGGTCGAATCTTATTTTTAACCTTGGAGACTTTAACTAGTTCCTAACCAAAATAGTCATGGGGTCGAATCTTAAATTCCAGGTAACTGGTCTAACTACCACATCCCGGTTATCTGTTGGTTCTTGGAACCGGTGGCTTAATTAGAGATTCTAAGCCTCTACACTAGTGGATAATTTGACAAGTACGATCGAATTATGATCCAAATTAGCACAGAGGGCATGAATGCGCATTTAACTTCCGTCGAGTCATTAAGGGGTCAAATCCGACATTCTTTAAAGGGAAGGGTTAGTCTGCGGTCTAGGTAGTTAAACCTCTACGACTACACTAATGGCAGTTATGTGCATTCCAATTAATTGAACGGGCTCAATACCCAAATTGTCATATCGACTTTTCCCTTGTCACATGGTTAACCATCCTCCACACTCTCCACATTTACTCTGATATGACAAGGTGTCTTTAGGGTTAAGGTGGGTTTCCAGTTTTCCATTATTGAGTTCTGCGAAGAGGTTCTGTGTAACAAAATGTTGAGGCAAAGTTTTTGTCAAGGTGTCTGCTCCATGGTTGTAATAGACGGTGTGGTCTGCATCCCTGGTAAGTTCTTTCCTTGTGCATGATACTATGGTTGATAAGGAAATGGTGGTGTAATTTATGGATTTTGTTTTGTTGGTGTAATCTCTGAAATGCTTTGATGCCATCCTGAATCCTGTAGAAGAGATTTTTCTTTTGAGTTTGTCGCTATTCCTCCTCTAATTATAGAGAGGAAGCACTAGCCTTGTTTTCCTACGTTTCGGGGTCTAGAGTTTCTCTGGTGGCTTCTTGTCGTGAACTGGGGTCCATAACCAAATTATTCAAGAGACTCAGGGAGGGTTCTATTTGGAGCGATAACCCTAATGTGTGATTTGTTTTACTTGCATGGTACCTGTGTGACCCTACCTCCATAGCATCCCAGAGACTTAATTGGACCTTCACCTGCGTTACTCCTCGTTTTCTATACTAAAGATTTTCCAAAAGTATACTTTGTAAAACATTTGGTCGGAACAACTTTGTATTACTATTAGCTTATACAGTTATATATAGTTTGGTTCTAGTCGACTCGGCTCAATCAGTTAGATGTATTCCTAGTTAAGAATAAAGGACTTATGCTCTGTTTAGGACAAGGTACAAAGTGTAGTTTACGCTTCACAGGCATTTTAGTATAGTCGATTATTGTATTCCATTATCCATCAGTTGTTGCGTGAAGATCTTTCTTATGTTATTTTAAGTCATTTCGAGGACTGAAACATATCACTAATGATGGGACTTGTTTGATACGAGGGTACCCATCAGTGAGTTATGGCACTATCCACCCTCGGCCCTGGGCATTTGTCCCGACAGAAAGAAACAAGAAGAAAGAAATCCTAGGAGCCGCAAATCAGAAGTTAAGTAACTTCTTGGTATGATGTATTTAATATGTGTATGCTTCTTAAAATTCTTTCGCATATATCATATGCTAATATTTGACTGTGATAAATTCTCCAGGGTTTTGTTTATGTGAGGATTTCGGATGTTCGTCTGTGATCCTGATACAAAAGGTAAACGAGTTCTCGTTTGTAACCCCTCCCGAGTTCGAACAGACACAGTCGCAAAAGAATGTAGTCACTTAGTATAGTTTTTTCTCAGTTTCCTATCGGACTTGAAAGGGGAAGAATTCCCAAATCTAACATAAAGTTTGGGTCTAGTTATTATAGCATGACTCTTGTATCGATTTATCTACAAGATTTCTCTATTTTTTTTTAATGAATGAAAAGACTGTTGAGTTAATCGCTCGGATCTCTCCTTAGTCTAAAATTTATATACTGTGATTATATCTTAGATCGAATGTTCTATTTAGATTCTGAATGTTTGAAATTTGAAAGGTATTAGATCTAAAATACCATATATACATCATTTACTTTCATTCAACATTCTTTATGTATTTTTTCGGTATGCTTCGTTATAGGTTTGTAATAATTAGATTGGATCTAATAATGATCTAAGGTTATGATTTTGTGTTGTATTTCTAGAATGCTGATCTAGAAATATATAAGAAGATTTATGTACATTCATTCCCATGCATCTATCATTGTGTCACAGGGGTTTCTAATATATGGGTAGGAAATTTTGTAATTGTAAGCTATATGTACAGAACAGTAAGAAAATATATTTCCCTTTCTATGCATCTCCTTACCTTTACTCTTACGGAGTATCCTACTTCTGTAATATCCTATAATTGAACAAAGCGACTTATTCAAATCTCATCTGGTACTTTACCGAGTTTTTAAGTAGAAGCTTGCAGACTCTCCGATTCAATATTTTCTTTATATCTAAGGGGTTGATTGTCAATTGGTATCATCTATTTACCTATGCAATGTGACAGCAGATTTTTGTATAAGTACGTCCTGTTACAGTTACATCGTTTTTCTTTAAATAATGATACCACGTAAATTATCAATTGCAAATAAATAAACATATAATTCTGCATGTAATTATATAAGTAATATTCATGGTTTTGGAGCTTCCATACCCTCCTGTGTCCCTTCCCTTTCAATACTATCCGAAAAGGGAAGGCTCAGCTATAAAATATGAACTCTCACAAATCCACTTGTATAGAGAAATACATAAATTTATTGGATATACAGATTTGTTCATCTTTTGAATTATACATCGGTAGTTACCTAGAATTCCAATTACATAAGTGGAAATTCCAAAACTAGGATATCTATTATAAACTTCACATAATGACTAAATTTCATCCACGGAAAATTATTTCACTTTAGCAACAACAACTACATTATAACAGATATATATAACCATTCAAAACAGAGAAGGAGAAGAATACATATCTGAACCAGTTGCGGGAAAACAAAGGGTTCCTCCCAACCATAGATTAGGGTAGCCAAATTACTTTCCCATTTCACCCCCTAGACTGACCATGAGTCCATGAGGGCTAACTCAGAAAACTCCTCCTCAGAAATGTCTTTCTGTCTCAGCGGAATTCTCTTGCCTCACACTCCAACAGAAGTGTTCATAACAGCAAGAGAAAAACAGTAGTCTCTCTTCCCAGCATACTCGACAGCATCCTGTCTCCTCACATATGTTATTTAATCAAAAATCTTTTTTCCTGGGTCTTTTTTTCCCTCCCTTAAGAATTTTCGCAGCTTTCTAAATCCTTGATTTTCAAGGGATACCAATGGCCAAATATATGATTTTCCACTTGTAACAATCAGCCCATAGGTAGTTCCAACATGTTCCCCACTCATGGAGTCATGGTCAACTAATTTTAACATGGTTGTTCCATTTGTCCTCCTGCAATCAATATAAAATATTATGTTTTCATACAAGTGTCATAGTCAAATAGTTAGTTGGGTCAAATTAGATCTCTTCCCAACAGTCATAATAATTAATTGCAATTATCAAATTTGAAATTAAGAATTGCCATAAATGGCAAAAATTTTCCAAATTTGAATTTACTAAAAACGAAATAATTTTCCAACAAATTTTAAATTTCAAAAATACTTTATTTTTGGGGATATCACATGACACTCATGCTCAACCAATGAGGATGTCTCTAGTAACCCTCATGTAGCAAATTCAATTTGCATGGATCCTCACGGGACGAGGTTGGATGACAAATAGGGCTTTACGAGACCCTCATGCTCAACTACTGAGGACGTCTCATGTAATGCTTTCCCAAGACCCTCATGGTACCTATAAAATCTAAAATTGACCTTCTCCAAAACGTTCTCAAATCCCCTGCACAAGCCAATATACCTTCAACTGAATAGAAACCCTAAATTAAAGCTCCAATGGAAATAATTGATGGATTCCCCTCTTGTCCATCTAGGGTGGATATTGCACCACAGAAGCTAAACTACAATGGTGGAAAGGTTTTTCTAAACCTTAACGAAACAATGACTCCAAGAGCACTCCAAAATGAGAGATAAAATCATAATTCCAAAGTGAAGGGTTTCCCCTCTATTTATTCTTCTTCCGTGCCTTCTAGAACTTTCCCTTTTTTGACTAAATCAAATATGACCCTTATTCCCCTTTTTTCTTTCACTTTAAGGATACAAGTCACTTTAATAATGTTAAAGTTACTTATCAATCTAAAGTTACTTTATTTCCTTAATGTCACTTTAAAAACATAACATCTCCTATCTAAGTTTCATTAAATGATCTCCTTTTGACTCCCTTTTCCTTCATTGAAAAGCCACATAAATTATTTCCATTGCAGAACAGAGGAACCCAAAAATGGCAACATGAAAAATCCTCCCTTCCCAAATATTGCTTGTCCTTAAGGATTGCTATCACGACCTGATGCTCTACCAAATGGACTTGACTAAAATTTAAAACGATACCAGGGTCCCTGCTCGAGTAAGCGATTTTGGGGATCAGTGTAGTAAACTAGGATAAGAGATAAGGAATGGACTAAGGAAGCAATGCATGCTAGGAAAGAAGAAAAGGCAACATGACATAAGGGAAAAGGAAGCAGCGTGACAGAAGGGAAAAGAAATCAGCGCACTAGGAAAGAAGGAATACTAACGCAAAGTCAAAGTAAGGAAGGGTTGGATTGAAGACCAACTGCGCGGAAGATAGTTAGAAAGTGAGAAACTGGATATCACTTAGAATTAGGGTTTTTGATTCATAATGTAAGGGTTTTTACCCATTTTGTAATATAAATAGAGGATGGATGAGGAAAATGGAGAGTGTGTAGTATCACTTTGGTATGAGCAAAGTACTTTGAGCATGTTTTTTAGTCTTGAGTCAAAGTATCTATTTTGTTGAGAGTTACAGAGCTCAGATGGGATGTTTTTTAGTCTTGAGTCAAAGTATCTATTTTGTTGAGAGTTGCAGAGCTAAGATGGAGTTAGGGTTGATATGCAATTGAGGGTCAGGTCGCAAGATGTGGAGCTTGGTACGACACTTGTCAATCTCACCAATACTAAACTCGTGATGTAATGCACACAGTAGAGGACCATTTTTTATGAAGAATAATAATCAAAAAAATAAGATCTTTGTTAATGTAGCCCAAGGGGTGGTGAAACATGGTAAAAATGGAGTCTCTATGTGTGTTGTGTTGATTTTATATTCTTTTTGATGAATGAATGGGTAGATGAATGCATCTTCTAGAGTTTATTTATAGCATGCACTATAATAATCATGCAAAATGAATCATATTGAATGGATAAAATAATAGATATGATGAATTTTATGGTAGAATGCATGTTAAAGTAGAAGTAGAAGTAAAGGTCTAACATCCCAATGAGAACAACCCCTTCCATGGCTACAAACAGTTTCTTCGTGGAGTCACCCATAATCCATCTCAGTTGAGACTACAATGTGCACTCTATGCATGGTGTAGCATTCTGGTTTACCAGAAGAGTTGATGGTGAATAGGGTTTTTTGGAGAACTAAGGTAGAATCCAGAGTAGCCCACACATCCAACAAATGGTTTTGTTACCAACTGGAACTTAGAAGGGTAACCGCGAAGGGATCTAGTGAAGACGATGCAGTGGTAGAAAGGGATTTTCAGGCCATGGAACCCTACAAAGTAAGAGATTGAAATATGGTTGGAGACAAAGTATCTCAAGTTCATGCAGAAAGATAACAAAATTTCCATATATACATCGCGCTAGTACTTATTGAGGTATGTGTTTACTAATTTCCATGAGTGGTTATTGAGGTATGTGTTTAGTTATTACAAGAGTGGTTATTGAGGTTGAAAGATACCCATATGACTAATTGAATAAGGCCAGTAGATTGGACTATAGAGAACATTGCACGGGTGGAAAGAGTCAATAATAAATTCACACGCACATTGGATTTCTGGTTAGATAGTATTACTGTAGGGTTTACTACTAAATTTGCAGTCGATACAACAAAGTCATATACTGTTTTAGAGAAGGAATTATTGAAGGGAACAAGAGGGAGATACATCAGGTCACTTTACATGTCGATCAAGATCTTATTGCATGATTAATGCATGATGACCATGGATTTAGAAAGATAAATCACTCTGTGTGCATAGGGGAACTGTGGGAAGCACTAATGGAGAAGGCTCTAGAGAGAGGGTAGAAGAAGGAAGCAATGGACCCCATCATGATGGATGAGGAACAAAGAAGGGAAATAATAAGGAAAGTAGGAGTGACACGCAACGAACAACCCTACCAATATAAGATGAATAACAAGAAGAGGGCAGTAGTTGAGCGGGAGGACTTTGACATTGATGAGGAAGAGGTAGAGGATCTCCTCGCCACAGGGCACATTGAGGATATCTTGCACGCCACATATGAGGGGAAAACTGGAGTTCATGGGTCTGAGACAGAAGAAGTTTGTCCATTCCAAATCCAAATTAGTGTGGAACCCACAAGCCCATGTCCGACTAAGATAGTTGAAGAAGAAAAACTAGTTAACCAACAAGTGATTGGTGGTAGAAGAATTTTTGTAATACGTGGGTCTAGTGGAATATCAATCAAAATTTTAAGTTCAACAAGCTGCAGTCAAGTATCTACATCGTACAGAGGTGGTAGTACAACAAATTTCACAATGGCAGGAGTAGATCCAACTATTAGTTACCAAAATTATGAGGAGAAGGGTTGGAGGACCCAAAAAAACTTTTTTTCATTTGCAAGAATATTTGGGTAGCCAAGAAGATTACAAATGAAGATACAAAGGTTACACAGTTTGAAATCACATTCAAAGACCATGCACTAGAATGGTACATGGGTTTCACAGTAAATAATCCAATGGGAGCACCTACAACTATTGCAGAAGTAAAGAGGCAACTAATAAATGAATTTCAGAAACGAAGTTCAGAGGACCAATTCATGAATGAGATGATAGAGATTTAGTAGAAGCCATGAGAATCAGTCTGGGAAGTGGAAGAGAAATTCAAAAGAATGAAAGGTAAGTTGAAGTTCCATATTACTGATATGCAACATAGACATTTGTTTGTCAATTTCTTATTACCACACTTGAAGTATCCTTGAGGAAAAAAAACTTCCAAAGTCAAGCTGAGGCCTTGCAAGTAGATTTTCAAGTAGAGGAAAAGCAGTACAAACATACAAATTCAGTTGTAGAATATTTGAGACAAGATATGAAGAACTTAGCATTTCAGTTGAATCAAAACAAAGGTAAAGAGAAAAGGGAAGATGTCTAGTGTACACAATGTAGAACAAAATGGCACCATAAGAATGAGTGTCCATTATTTGTGTAGTATATAGGAGTGGGTATGCCAAACTCCTTGTCTTCGAGAGGCCCATGGTGTGAGATATGAAAAACACATGAACATGATTCTTATCATTGTCCAATGATGCAAAAGTATCAGACAATTCCAAAGACTACATTTTGTAATTTTTGCAACTCAGTTGGACATGAAGACAAGGAATGTAGAACCCTAGAGATGAGGAAGGAAAGGATTTCATATACATATATGGTGCAAGTTGAATTAATGAAAACAAAACCTATGGAGCAACCACAGTGTAATAATGTGCAATAATATGCGGCACAACTGCAATACAATAACGTGCAATTGTTTACAACACAACCACAGTATAATAATGTGCAATAGTTTCAAGGAAAACATTATTATAATGTGCATCGTAAGTATAATAATGTGAAACTAGAGTATAATCAAGGACCTCAGTATAATACACCACGTGGATATAATCAAGGAAACAAAGGAGTCTTCAGAGGAGGAGGTTGAGTACCAGTATTGTATCACAACTATCAGAAACTAGGGCACTATGCAATAGATTGTCCACAACCACCTGCGACATGTATGTATTTTCATGCAGCAGAACATGAGACAAAACATTTCCCGAGATTGTTGATAAAGATACAGGACAATAGGAACCAAAAAAAACAGAATGTCCAATGGATTGATGTAGAGAAGAGAGAAGAGGATGGGAAAAATATCAAGATAGTTACTAGAGGTGGAGCCAAGACATGAGAATATGCAAGAAAGAAGGATCAGGACCAGTACCAGTGAGTTAGGAAGAATACAATGCCTAAATAGAAATTTGATGCACGCAGAAAAAAAGAGGTATTCAAGGAAGCTAGACATGATATTTTAAAGGAAAATATTACATCTACTTCAAGGACAAAACCAATAGATGTTGTACCAGTGTATGCCATGCCTCCCTTATTTGACCAGGCCAACAAAGAGAAACCTTTAGAGAAAGTAAGTAACTTAAAAAAAAAATGGGGTCTTGTGTAAAATTGTTGAATGATAGAAACTCTTTAGGAATATTGCAAAATCTGTTAGAAAAATGTTATATTGGGGAAGAAGGGGTAAAGAAAGTGAATCAAGTAAGGAAGAAGAGAAGAAAAAGTATGGAATAAAGGTTGAATGTAAACACAAGAGATTTTAATATGTGGGATATCATACTAGACTTAGGGTTTGAAGTCAATGTTCTTCCAAAGAAAACATGACAAGCTATGGGAGAAACCCAAATGGGATACTCACCTATTCAGTTAAATTTAGAAAACCATCATAGATTGGTCCCAATTGGAAGATTGAAGGGGATTCCAGTAGATCTAGATGGTGTGCGCACCATGGGAGACTTCAAAGTCATTGACATAGTAGACAATACTTCGCCATATCCAACATTGTTGGGTCTAGATTGGGCCTTTGATAACTAGGCTATTATCAAATTGAAGATAAGGAAGTTGATATTTGAATCAGGGGAGTACAAATTTAGTGTTCCATTGGATNACTTAAAAAAAAAATGGGGTCTTGTGTAAAATTGTTGAATGATAGAAACTCTTTAGGAATATTGCAAAATCTGTTAGAAAAATGTTATATTGGGGAAGAAGGGGTAAAGAAAGTGAATCAAGTAAGGAAGAAGAGAAGAAAAATTAGGGAATATAGGTTGAATGTAAAGACGAGAGATTTTAATATGTGGGATATCATACTAGACTTAGGGTTTGAAGTCAATGTTCTTCCAAAGAAAACATGACAAGCTATGGGAGAAAACCAAATGGGATACTCACCTATTCAGTTAAATTTAGAAAACCATCATAGATTGGTCCCAATTGGAAGATTGAAGGGGATTCCAGTAGATCTAGATGATGTGTGCACCATGGAAGACTTCAAATTCATTGACATAGTAGACAATACTTCGCCATATCCAACATTGTTGGGTCTAGATTGGGCCTTTGATAACTAGGCTATTATCAAATTGAAGATAAGGAAGTTGATATTTGAATCAGGGGAGTACAAATTTAGTGTTCCATTGGATCCCTTAGAAGGAGGATGATATGTGGAACTTGTGAAAGATAATATCCTTATAAAATATGTAAATCAGTTATGCATAACTACTGCACACGAAGAGGATTATATCAACCCAACTGCAATTGAAATGTTGAGTTGGAGAATTATTAGTTCTTGTGCTTCAGACTCTGACACATGATTGGAAAATTGATAGCAATGTTTTCATGATTTATCTACCAATAGATGTGCCATAATGACGTGCACGTTGAGATGGGTTTGTACAGAGGTAAGAGAACCTCCTACCTTTTATGGTGTAAATGATTTAGAAATTTTTAATGAAGCTTGAGGTAGAAGTTTTGGCGAATCAGAGATTACCAAAATTAGATATTTCTTTGAAATATACACCTACAATATGATGGGGAACACATAAGGATAAAATCAATAATTGGTTTCAGTGCAAAAGGTTACTGGACATTAGATTTGGTGCAGATCATGAGAACAGATTTTTGGAGAAATATCATGGATTTAGACAACCCAAAGAACATGTATATAGGTGCATTGTTCAATGGAAGTTAGTACCACTAGAAGAATGGCCACACCATTTCATTCACACATTAGAAGGAATTCCAAGGAACTGGTACATAGAATAGGAACAACATGGGGAACCTGCCAATTGGGAAGAAATGCAGCAGAATTTTGTAGTTACATTTGACTTTGAGAATGAAAGTACAGAGAAGGATGCAACATTGAAGGTGGTGAGAGACAAGATATTTGAAGAACTAGAATTTGAAATACTCCCAACATATCAGAATGCGACTAGAAAAAAATTTAGACAATTGCTACATTATTATCATGTCAAAGAAGAAGAAGATTGAGTAGAAGAAAATCCGTGCAATATCTAGATCCCAAAAGTTGAAGGTGAGAGGGAGATAGAATCCCCAAAATGAGATTCAGAAGAGTATGTTGCGCAATTAAACATCAAGAAGGAAAACATTGGAATTGCATAAAACCCAAATATTGCAAGCATTGGAGACTCTTGGGATAATCAGACCGTAGAAAGAATTACATAATTACTGTGTGAGTACAGTGACTTGTTCCCAATGACATTTTAAGAGATGAATCGATCAGTAGGAGAACTAGGAGATAAGAATATCCCTTTGAATCCCAAATCCAGACCTTATAGATTGAATCCAATATACAAGGAGAAAGAAAAAGCCGAAATTGATAAGATGATAGAAGTTGGTGTCATAGAACTGAACGATGATTTCTTGCATGATCATTTCCCTACCCCATTCACATATGAAGTATTGGATAATGTAGGAGTTCAAGAAGATTATTCACTTACAGATAGATTTTCAGGATATCATCAGATCAAGATAGCACTAGAAGATAGACATAAGACAACATTTTCTATAGATTGTGGATCATTTCAGTATACAATAATGCCATTTGGATTAAAGAATGCACCTACAATTTTTTCAAGGGTAGTAGTGGCTGCCTTTAAGGACTTCATTCATAAGATTTTAGAATATTACTTGAATGATTGGAAAATGTTTATTTTATTTAAGGATCATGTTGAAGTATTAATATTTATTTTGGATAGGTGCAAAGAGTGTCAGATTTCATTGAATATTAAGAAATGCATTTTTAGCGCACCTTTTGGTATTTTGTTAGGGCATGCAATGTGTAAACAATGTATGTTGGTTGATCATGCTAAAATTGTTTTCATAGTTAATTTACCACCACTAAAGTTAGTGTGCCAATTACAAAGTACACTTGGACATACAATATATTACAAGAAGTTTATAAGAGGATATGCACATATTACTACGCCAATTGGAGAAGTTTGAATATTTTGAAGGAGAAGTTGGTCAATGCTCCAATTCTCTTATTTTGAGATTCGTCAGAATAATTTCATGTTCATGTGCATGTGGATGCATCTACAATAGCCCTAGGAGAAGTACTGACACAACCAGAAGAAGGTGATGTAACACCCTTGTTTCCCCCATCTTGTAATTAATCATGAATTACAATTACCATGTTATAGGATGTGAACGATGTAAATGTATTATTGTTTAAATTTCCAATGATTGACTGTGGGGGTGAAGCCTTGATGTACTAGCCATGATATCACTAAAGTAAAAAGAGTGAGGAAACCATGGAGAGGGTTCATTATGTAAAAATGACCCAAATGTTTCCTTGCTGAAATAATAAGCCTCATCCTTATCCCAAGGAGAAACCAATTAATGAAATAAGGACCAGTGGTTGAACAATTAACTACCCCCTTAAATGGAATCATGGAGGTTCTATATGGGGAGACAGAAAACTATGAGCCCAAAGTACTACAGAGGGCAGTTTTTTCTACAGACCTAGACTGACCCAAATTTCCTTCTCACAGAAGAAACATGACAAGTTCAGAACTTTCCTAAGGAGGAGAAAGGAATGAAGCATATACACACGTAAGATAACATACAAGAGGGGGATGCACTAGGAAGGGAATGTGTGACCATGAGGAAAGCGTGAAGTTCTCCAAACTTAGAGAAAGAACTACAGGATAAAATAGTTTTTGGTTATGGGAGAAATGGAGTAAATGGATCCCTAAGAACTTGTAGAAGACCTGACCTGAATAAAATATTGCGAGCTTGATGTTGAGGGAGTATCTGATAAACCTCATAGAGAGCATGACATCGAAAGGATCTCTGAGTAATGGAAGAAATTTTCATGGTGATATCATGGCTTGGCATGGGGGTGGCAACAGCGCTAAGATTGAATTCCTCTGATCCTATGGTTGGGTGGAAAGGAAAACACCCACAGATAGTTAGTTGGCTGCATTTTGTAATAGATAACCATTCTCATACCCTACAGAACTAAACTGTGACAGTAAAATAAGTTTGAATATCCCATGAATGTTTCAAGGATGTGCATGTTTGTTTGATGACTTTACTGTTTTTCTCTTTAGTTTTCCTGGTCTTGTATTTAAGCAATTAAGGACCTATATGGTCAAATAGGATTTGTATATGTAAGTACTAGAACCTCCTGCAATGGCTTGAATTAAAGGAAAATAACTGTGATTTTTCTAACCATGGGACCAATTTTCATATGTGCATCTTTACACTTCTATTCATTTGGATCTCCTGAGAAAGGGGTATGTTAAGCTGAGGAGAGGTAGTGCGAAGGTGTGTAGAACCTTGGAAAGATGTGCAAGGATTAAGAACTCTTTAAGTTCTAAAATTCCAGGAGAAGCACAAGGAGTATTCTCGCACCTCATTTGAGGTATTTACAATATCAGGAGGTGTAACACTTGTATAATGAAACCGAGGGTCATACCCTTTAGACCTTTCACCTGTGAGACTAAGTGCTCACTCCCATGGCCTTAACAAATTCTCAACCAAGAGTTAAGCATGTATCCCATGAGTATTTTCAGAGGACCGATATGACTAAGGTATGGGAACCTTACGCTAGTCTGAATGGTACTAAGTTCTTATTATCTTTGGATCTTCGGGAGTTCGGAACTCCCTAATGTCACAACTTCACAACTGCCAAAAAATATGAATGTCAGAGTCACAAATTAACGATATCCATCAATCTGGAGGAGATTTGGGACCACTCATGACCATTGGATCTACTCCACGGTCAACTCTACTTTGACCTACTCTAGGAGTAAGGATAGGATTACACCATGAAACCCCCGAATGCCAAAGTTGTGAAGCAACGGAGGGCATAGATCCTAAGGTTAACGTGGGCACATCTTGATCATGAGTTTGGAGGATTTGGAAGGCTATCAATACGAGGTGATGCGGAACGTTGACGTCACCCAAGGTGACGTGGACCCACTTTTTATGTTCTATGTGTCTCTTTTATTTGTGTGTATTGTAGACCCTATGTTCCCATTAACATGTGACATGTGTCACCCTTTGAAGGGGCCATGTGTGATCACTACATCATCTGCATATCACACATGGCACTCATTGCTTGGTCCATCTGGTTGGAGGAGCACAAGGGACCCACATGTATTTTCCCTCATATCCAATATGACTCCATGTGTGAGGGTGGGTCTTTCAAGAGTCTAGGGTTTGGAGTGTGGTGTCAAGGATAAGTTGAAAGGGTCGAAGGCCAGAGCTACTTGGAAATGTTTTGAGAGTTTGGAATTCCAGGAGACTTGAGATGTTAGAAAGTATGCTCCAAAAGAGTAGAAGGCCAGAGCTATGTGGCATCATTTCAAAAGTTTGGGATTTCTAGACTCTGTAATCTTTGTGTGCAGAAAGGAAAAGGGGTGTTCTACATCAAAGTGTCAAATGTTGAACTCCCCTACAGATTATGTGTCAAATGAAGATCAAAACCCGTTGTTGGATTGGATGGTGAATGGACTACCACCATGGATGTAGGATCTTGAGGATGGTATGAATTATATGGATCCACGTGGATGCCACGTGACCCTCAACCAATAACACCTGAACAACTTCAGAAGGCCATATCTTGCGAACCATAGGTCGGTTTAGAGTCTGGTAACAGTTGTTAGAAAGATATGAGCGAGTAGAAAAGGATGAATATCTCGGAGAGAAGATTTCAAATGATGAAATTAAGTGAAATTACGATGCCCCATCCCTTAAAAGAGTATTTAAGGGTTGGGCATGTTACAAATTGGTATCAGAGCATGGAGGTCACAAAATATGTCACATATGAGTAATATTAAATACTCAAACAAAACATAATCCACTCCCTGACTCAATCTAGAGTCCAAGGAGGTCCATTGATGTCATCAACATCCATAATTTGACATGCATCCTCCACACTCAGGTAAACTCGTCAATAGCATCTATCAATACATATATATACAAAACAATAATTCAGACCACATAATCATCATCATGTATAATCCATAATTGAAACAAAATCACCATGTACCATAACCGGTTCATTTTCATGCAAGTGTCCTCAAAAAATAAGTCGATAAAAGTGTGTTAATTAGAGTGAGGTGTTATATACATGCCCTCTTGTTTTAAACTTCATCCCAAATTTGCACAGTATATAAAGTGTAATTAAATAAAAGTATTTTACTTAGATATATATGTCTAATCTATCAAATAAGAAAGGAAATTGTTGATGCATATCATATGCGTCCTCCCAGGTAGTCGAGTGGGGACTATACTTGTCCCACTGGAACTTGACCTGATCGACTATTCGACATCGTAGTTGTTGAATGTGATGCTACAGAATGTGGATTGGCTCCGCCATGAGAGCACCCTTGTCCAACACCTGCGAAGAACTCATGTGAATCACATGTGTAGGATCAATAATATAATGTCTCAAAACATATACATTAAATACATTGTGCATTCACCTTAAAGAATTAGTAAAGGCTAGTCGATAAGCCACAGGTGCTTTATTTTCCACAATTTTGAAAGGTCCCAAAAACCTAGGAGAGAGTTTAGAACCCTTTCCAATCTTGATCAAAATCTTGTGCGATTTCACTTGCAAGAAAACTCGATCACCAACTTCATAAATTTGGTCAACTCGATGCGCATCAGCATAACTCTTTTGTTGATCTTGTGCTTCTTTAATCGTTCTTATTGTCGACTTCATCTGTTCTTCCATTCTTAAATCACTTCTGGTCCTACCAGGACCCTATCCTCAAGTCGATCCCATCTTAATGACATCTGACATAGTCTCCCGTAAAGAAACTCAAACAGTGCCATATTAATGGTACTTTGATAGTTTTTGTTGTATGCAAACTCTACTAGTGGCAAGAAATATTCAAAATGATTTTGTTGGTCCATTTCATACATAGCATATCCTCCAAAATTTGGTTCATTATTATTATCTTCTTGTCTTTCTCAGGGTGATATGTTGTACTAAATTTTAGTCATGTTCCCAAAGCCTCTCGAAAACATGTCCAAAATCACCATTTAAACACCAATCATGGATCGAATATGATCCTTCTTGGTACACCATGTAATATCACAACCTCCCTGACAAATACTCTAGCTATTTCTTTCACCTGATACGTCGTATACACATGAATAAAGTGTGCACTATTCGTGAGAGTGTCAACTACCAAGAAAATCAAGTCGTGTCTCCTTGCCTTCAGTGGCAAACCAACAATAAAGTCCATCAAAATGACCTCCCATTTGATTCTGGAATAGAATTGCGTTGTAATAATCTTGTCGGATGTCTATGTTAAGCTTTCACTTTCTGACATTCTATACATCTTTCCATTTAACTAAATATGTATTCTTTAATTCGCTTCCATAAGAATAAAGGCTTAAGGTCTGCCTTCATCATCGTGACTCCTGGATGAACCACGTACACTTCTTGATGTGCTTCACTTAAGATCAAATTTATTAATTCATCATTAGGCGGTACATAAATCCTGTTTTTATACTGCATCAATCTTTCATTATCCAATATATATCCCTCAAAATTTTGTACCATCATGGTATCTTGTCCGGTATTTTTCTTAACTTCTTTATATCAGTCATCGTCGATATGTATAGTTAAAATCTTTTCTCGAATATTCTTCCTAAGAGGTATTACCGAGAATATGCATGGTCTCTGACTCAACGCATCTGCCACTCTATTCATTGTACCTTTTATGTAAGTAATCTCGAAGTCATATTCACTAAGTAATTATGACCAATGTCTCTATCGTGAATTCAAGTCACTCTGTGTAAATATATGCCACAATCCACAATGATCTGTCATTAATTTGAATTTCCTTCCAATCAGATAGTGCCTCCAAACTCTCAAGGCATATACAATGGCCAATAATTCCAAGCCATGCGTTGTGTATTTATCCTCATGCTTTCTCAATTTCCTTGATATGTAAGAAATCATTTGATCCTCCTGCATCAAAACTCTGCCTAAACCTTCCTTGGATATGTCTAGTCATACCAAGAATTAATTTTCCATGTTGGGGTCTTTCAGTATTGGTTCTTTCTTCAACAACTCTTTGAGTTTCTGAAATGGTTCTGTGCATTTCTCTATCGTAACAAGCTTCTTTTTTTTCTTCTGCAATTCCGTGATCAGATTTGTTATCTTCAAAAAACCTTTCACGAATCATCGATAATATCATGTTAAACCCATAATGTTGCGTAATTATTTTACATTTTTCGGTGCAGGACATTCCATAATAACCTCTACTTTATTTGGATCCACAACGATACCTTCTCCATATATGATATGTCCCAAGTAATGAATATTCAATTGGTAAAAAGAACATTTCGACAATTTCTCGTACAATTTGTTTTCTCATAGACATTGTAGTACCAATCTTAAATGTTCTCCATGTTCTTCTTTTGTCCAAGAATAAATCAGTATGTCATCAATAAATACTTGAATAAACTTTTCCAAGTATTATCGGAACACCCCATTCATCAAGATCATGAATACACCTGGGGTGTTTGTCAGTCTGAACGGTAAAAATGTAAAATCATAGTGTCTAAATATTGTCTTAAATGCAGTCTTAGGGATGTATTCCTCTTTAATCCATAATTGGTGATATCCTGATCTCAAGTCAATAT
Source organism: Picea sitchensis (assembly GCA_010110895.2). NCBI lineage: Eukaryota > Viridiplantae > Streptophyta > Pinopsida > Pinales > Pinaceae > Picea > Picea sitchensis. Next base: position 59,920 of record SNQJ01S0013310.1, on the reverse strand, counting down.
TTGAAAACACCTTCACTCCTTTCATTTGATCAAACAAATCGTTTATTCTTGGCAACATATATTGGTTCTTGATCGTTTCTTTTTTCAATTGACGGTAGTCAATACAAAGTCTCCACGATCCATCCTTCTTTCTTACGAAAATAATTGGCACACCCCAAGGTGATACACTTGGAAACATGAGTCGCAAGTCCAATAATTCCTTTAAGTGCATTTTCAACTCCTGTAATTCAGGTGTTTACATCCGATAAGGCATTCTCTCTATGGGTTTAGTTCAAGGTTTCAATTCTATTGTAAAATCAAACTCTCTTTCGGGTGGCAAACATGGTAATTCTTTTCGAAACATGTCTACAAAATCTTGTAATACATGAAGGTTTTCTAATCCTTTTGCATCACCCTTTTCATTTAGTGCTAAGATTTCATATATATTGCATCCTTTGCACATTCTCTTCTGTAGTTGTAGGGAAGAAATAAATCTCAAGGGAACTCCCTAGTTTCTTCCAACAATCACTCTACTCTATCCCAATTCATCTTTCAAACTTAACCATTTTGTTTTACAATTAAGTATCACATTATGTGATTCCAACCAATCCACACCAATCACTATGTCATAAGATCCTAAAATCGTGACATATAGGTTGTCCTTCATTACAAAATCTCCCAAGTTAATTATACAGTCTATAACATTTCCTCCACCCTTCTGTTTGGAACCCGAATCCATTTCAACATATCTGAACTCATCCTGCTTGACAACCTTTACCTTAACTCTCTTTATCGCTACACTGGAAATAAATCTCTCTGTAGCACCCAGATCTATCAAAATACTAGAATTTTTGTCGACGATTTTACCTGATGTATCAAGCACATTGGACTAGTGCTCGGCCTAGAATTTATTCACCGCTACATGAATCTTATGGGACTTGTCCAAATATCCAACTGTAGTGGGTCATGTTGATCCGACCTCTCCGACCTTCTTAATTGAACAGTATCACTGGTAATGTGTCTCTCCACATGTCCAACATCTAGTCTTCGGTCCAATACTCCTGGTCCTTAAAGTAAAAGTTGATGGCCTAACAGTCTCTGAACCTCATATGTTCTACTAAACATGCCTAAAATATTTTTGTTGTTGACGACGTTGTTGCTACTATGGTCCTTTGTAAGGAGTCCTCTTTTGAGTATTATGTCATTGTGGACATAGGTCCTCTAGGAATATCTCAATTCCCTGAAGTTTGTATGTTTGTTGTATGATGTTGTTGCGCTCCTGATGTCGTCTGTCTAGTTGGTTTAGAAGGATTCATGCCCTGAGCATCGTTTTTTATCTCTTCCTCAGCTATGAGGGCCTTCTAGACTGCATAGTGCAATGTCTGAGGCATTAGAATCCTCACCTTCACATGAATGTTGAATTTAATACCAAACACAAACTTGTTGACCTTCAACGTTTTCGTGTTCAGATGTGGGGGATACCTAAGTAGCTCCATGAATTTGGCCTCATAATCTGACACCATACGACAACCCTATCATAAGTCATTGAAATCATTAAGATGGTGCTCAATGAATTCCTCGGACAAGTACCTATCCCGGAACCATTCCTCGAACAACTCCCATGACACATCCTCGACGACCATGTTTAGTTGCGATAGGAGTGTCTTCCACCACAGAAGAGCACTTCCCTTCAGTTTAAATACCACCATGCATACTTTCATGTTGGAAGTGTAATCATGAAGTGCAAAGAACATCACCATTTTCTCCAACCATGCCTTAATGGTTGATCCATCCGTGATACCCATGAACTCAGGAAACTTCACCTTCTCAAGTTATGTGTGTATGCTAACACTACTAGCAGGAGCGCGTTGTGAACCCTCATTGGGTGCAGACGATCTACCCTCATCTCGATCTAGGAGGTTGATAAATGCCTCTGACATACTCTATAAGGATAATATCATACCTACCACCTCTCCCACAACATGTTCCTTCTCAGTGATTTGTTCTTCTCCTTGGGGTTTATACCCCTCTGGTGTGGATGCTATCAAAGGTATCACACTTCTTCCTCCAACATCACGTCTTCTACCTCCACGACATCGTCTTACCGTGATTACCTCCATGGAAAATTTTGAAAATTAATTAGTGATATAATTCAATAATTCATTTAACAAAGTGGAAGAGTTAATGGTCCAATGTCGCAGGGTTGAACCCACTCGGATACCATAGGTAACAACCCCTCCATTATGACAACAAATAGTGAGTACATGTTGATACTAAGAGGGGGGTGAATCAGTATCAATTACAATTTAAAACCTTTTTCAAATTATACTTAAACTATTCAATTATACCCAATGAGAAATGAACAATAGTATAAGAGTTACACCAATACACCACAATACACCATGCACAATATACGAGAAATAATCAATAGTTATTGTTCAAGGGAAGTAATGACTTCCAAAGGTAGCTACAGCTTCAAAATGTAAAGGGAGGGATAAAAATCCAAGAGGAATATAATGTACTCCAATATCAAGAGAGGCTTTAACTCTCCATCCTTGCCCCTTCCTTCCACCCAAAAAACAAGTTATAGAGAGAATGGTAGACTTTGTTCAATTCTGGTTTATTCAGGAGACCGAACTTGCACAGAATGCCTCGCGCTCAATATTTAACAGTTGATTCTGAAACTTTCACACAAGAATCCAAAGTATTTACTATTTACAATGCAATTTGTCCCACTTCATTTGGATTCTCTATGAAGAAGTTATGACTGTTTTACTTGGAACACCTGTTTATTGACTAGACTCAGGACTGGTCAAAAACCCTATCTTCCACAGAGTGTATCTCCATAATTATAGCGAACCAAGAGTTGAAATTTTTACCATACGTACATTGATATGTATTCTCAATAGCATAGCAATTTCACCATCTAAATCGTTCTAGAAAAAAAGTTATAGTAACAATGGTAAGATGACCTGAAAATAACATACCTTAGAACACATCACCAAAACACTTCATCCTCCCTTGAAATCCGACCTTCTTTACTTATGATTTCCTCTGAAATTCGACTTGTGTGTCAAATGAATGTATAATGATATTTATTTATACCATTTATGTCACTTCCTTTTAACATTAGGGCCGACCTGACAATTTCTTATTTTGTAATTCTTTTCTTTAATTATCATTAGGGCCTACATGTAATTCCTTCTTCAATTCACTTTGTCATCTTCAAAATTCATTTCTCCTCAAGCATGAAGATCCACTTGACGTGCCACATAACACCGGAAAAAACATGATGTATAACATCCATCCATGGGTCTTGTATCTACGTAATGATCTTCCAACGTCTCCCCTTTGTCATTGATGGCAACACTCGTAGCCTCCCCTATCATCATGATCCCAATTTCTCTCAGCCTTTGACATCAATGGAAGGGTGGGGCTCTAGTTTAATGGAAAAGGTGGCTTCTCTTCTTTTGGGTTGCTCCCCATGAACATGTGGCGCTCAATAATACTTTATCCTTATTTTTGGTCTTTGGGACATTTTCTTCCTTGGGATCCTTTTATGTGGCTTGTATATTCTCTCTCTCTTCTTCATGTCTAGGATGTATATGTTGTTTGGTCTTATTGTTACAGTTGCAACCAATATTCATGAGTTATTTTCTATGATTTTACATTTTAGGAGTCAAAGCGTAGAGTGTATCCTTGATCACACATTTTACTAACAGGGAGATTATCGCCCCGGATCTTCAACCAATAGGACTTTCACCTTTACATTTTCACTTCCAAGATTTACAATTCCTTTTCCAAGTATTTTAGTAGATGGGTCATCTCCAAATGTAACATTTCCACCCTTTTTCTTCAAGGTGACAAATTTTCTTTGATCTCGGGTCATATGAGATGGAGTACCAAATATATGAATCATTCATCTTCTTCTTTGCATTCTTTAGCGATACCATGAGTTTTATTTGACAATTTTCATTGTGGAATTTCTTTCCTTTTACATGATGTTGTAGTTGGTATGAGGACATTTGGCATATGATTATCTTCCTTCATCTCTCTGCAATCTAGTTCTTTATGACCAAGATTATTTCACTTTACCAACATACAATATTTTGATCCATTGATTGGTCAAATGGATTATAATTATGTTGATAGGTCTACGAGGAAGTGCATATCTACTATTTTCACCATTCATGTAGCTTGCATGATTGTTATTTCATTGATTCTACAATTGATGTAGCGTGTCCAAAATTTCCATAAGTATAACAATGTCCAAGAAAAGAAATTTTGATACCTAGGGGTAAGTGATCTTATTTGTGGTGTGGTCCATCTGGGTTCGCGATCTATTCTTCTATAGTTTCCTTCATAATGATTTCTTTCATGCGATGGAGAGGATCTTCTTGATGTCTCATTCCTTCTTAATTATAGTCTTCTATCTTGTTGTTCAACTTGTTTTGGAGTGTTGGTTTCATCATTTTCATCTTCCTTCTCTTGTTTGTTGTCTTCAATTTGTCATTGTATCCTAGTCATGCTACTCATTTTGAGGATCTTTGATTTACTAAGGATCTCATCTAATTTTTCGATTCTTTTTTCGAGCTTCTTCAAATTTTTTGTTGTCAATGGTAGCTCCCATTGGTAGTCAATTTTTTTTCAATTTCTCATAATATTCTAATTGTTCCTTCAAGCTATTAATGGTATTTTTCAAGCTTGTAATTCTCTTCTTCTTCACAACTACTCAATTCACCTTTTAGTATTATGTTTGTGTTTCTAAGCTTACTATTTTGAACAGCATGCTTCTAGCTGTGTTTCTCATCTTCTTGTTCACTTTTATGCATTGTCTTTGTATCCCCAAAGGAATCAAGGTTAGTTTCTTAAGTCACGAATCTTCTTCACAAATGATTTCATCTTCTTTAGAATTCTTGTGATAATCATCCTAGGTTTTCTTGGGTTATGAAAGAGGACTTCTCCTCCATCATTATCTTCTTCATCGCTTTCATCTAAGGGAGATGTCATAATCCTTTACAGTAGAAGATCTTTTTATTGGTGAGACTTCTCTTTTTATAGTAGCAGTTTTAAAAAATATGTCATATTCTACCATAGTTTAAGCATTTGAAGAGGGAGACTTACCTTTTGTATCTTCCACTTCCTTTCTAAAACCTTCTTACAAAATTTTATATTTCTTCATCAGGGTCGCTATCCTTGTCTTTTGTCTTATTTATGGCTTTAAAAGGCTGCTTAATTGTTTGGCTGGTCACTTTACGTACACATTCTCATTTCATATGCTATAAGAGAACCATATAATTCATCCATTGTCATTTGGTCAAGTCCTTAGTTTCTTCAATGGCCGAAGATCTTAGCATCATACTTCAAGATAGGTGATCTCAACACTTTTGGCAACTAACAATTCATCAAGCTCTTCACCTAATCCTTTGATAGCATTAACTTCATCAACTCCCTGAAATGGGTTTCAATATCTTCCTTTTCATTTCATCTTCAAATTTTCAAATTTTTGCTCTATGTCGTGAAGCTTGACTGTTTAACTTTTGGATCACCTTAGTAGATACTCTTGAGTTTGTCCATACCTATTTAGCAGTGTTTCAACCCATCACTTTTATAGCAATAGTTGTTTCCAATTATCCTAGAATAACATGTCCGACATTTTTAATTACAACTCATAAGATTCTTCTCATTGGATCGGTTAGAGCATTTTTGGGATTACATAGCCATTTACAACTGAGTACCAAACCTGCTCCCAAATCCGTTAGGTAATTTTTCCCTCTATCCTCGGTATGCATAATTTCTTCCATCAAATTTTTTGAATCTTATTTGAAATGTGTTCATGGTCATCCATCTCTTCTCAAAATCTTCCTCCCAGTGGTTAAAATGTTCTAAAGGCAGCACCTTTCGATACCAATTGTTGATTAAGGGGTTGAATGTTGTCAAGTACAATTTAGAGCGCTTTCCTTTATGCTTAAACCATTCAACTATATCCAATGAACAATGGCGCTAAGAGTTACACCAATACACCCACAATTACACCATGCACAATATATAGACCAGTAATCCAATAGTTATTGTTCAAGGGGAGTAATGACTTCCAAGGTGGCTACAACTTTGGAAATGTGAGGGGGGGATAAACCTCCAGGAGGAATATACAGTACTCAAATATCAAGATAGGATTTAACTCTCCATCGTTTTCCCTTCCTTCCACCCAAAAACAAGTTATAGAGAATGGTAGACTTTGTTCAGCTCTAGTTTGATAGAATGAGAACTTGCCTGTGAGAATGCCCCCGCAGCTCAATATTTAACTGTCTTCGACTCACAAAACTCACACACAAGAGCAAAGTGCAGCCTCTTTCCAATTCAATTTGTCCCACCTTATTTGGATTCTCTATGAATAATTTGCGATTGTTTTACCTGGAACACTGTTTATTGACCCGAAAGCGAGGGATTGGTCAAAACCTTATCTTCTGGTATATCTCCATAATTATAGTGAAACGAGCTAGGGTACCCACCCACAGGTACCTTGATATGTCTTCTCAATACCATAAACAGACACCAACTGAATCGTTCTATAAAAAACTTTATGAAATGGTAAGATGATACAGAAAATAACATGCTGTAGAACACATCCTTGAAAACACTTCATCCTCCCACGAAATCCGGTATGCGCCGGTTCCTCTAAAATTCGACTTGTGTGTCCGATGAATGTATAATGATGTTATTTATACCATTTATGTGGAGTTCCTTGCCTTTTAACATTAGGGCTGACGACAATTTCTTATTTTGTAATTCTTTTTCTTTAATTATCTTAGGGGCCTACATGTACTTCCTTATTCAATTCAATTTGTCATATTCAAAAATTCATTTATCCTCAACCATGAGGATCGACATGACATGCCACCTTCCAATAAACAACACGATGTATGCTATCCATCCATGGGTATTGTATCGACATTTTCCATCATGTTAGAAAATACCTTCATCAATCTTTGGAGTCAAAACCCATGACCGGGGTTGACATCAATGACAACAACCAATCTTCCAACGGTACAAACATGTAATATTTTTTCAAGAATTAGAATGGTGACATGCATCACAACATATAATAATAACTCAAATAAATCTCATCAAAATCAACTCGAGAAACATCACTATTATTCAACTACCATACCACATAATGATAACATAAGAAACTACCCACCCAACCTATCACGGAAGGTTAGGACCTCAAGACACATAATCAATGCTCAAGTCCGGGATTCATCCAATTGATTTTGACCATTTAAGGTCTCGAGGATTGGCGTTGTTATGAGGAACAATGTAACATTTCGCTCTATTGAGCACACTTTGACTTCTTCAAGGACCTTGCTTGAAAGTGATCCGGATATGGAACAATGTGATTTCATTCATATTTTGTGTTATATATGATGATCTTGAGGTGTTATAGGCATGATTTTATTGATATATTTTTGTGTGTGTTAACATTTGCTTTGACAAGTCATCTTGAGTGTCTGAAACACTTGTGAGGTTATGGATGTCGGTGGCATCAAGGGATTCCCTTGGAGCATGAGATGCATCTTAAAGGGAACATCGCACAATTGAAACTTGATTCAATAAACATAGGTCTCCTAGAAAACATTGGAATGATTTGACCTTGATGGATTTAAATAATTGATTAAACAATCAAGTATTAATTATCAAAGACAACCATAAATTTTAAATAAAGGGACTAATTAAATTATGACATGAGTAAATATTTGAAGGAAATCAATGGTTGGAAATAGTAAGAACCTAAAAAATTGATAAAATACACAAGGGTGCATGAAAATTGTTAAAAGGAAATCCTTGTTCCAAAATAATTAGAACTTGAGAGAATGGGTTGTGCATAGAATAGAGTTTGAGTCAACCAACCCTAGCCTAACTAAAAGGACTCCTAATCCAACCCTATCTAAAACCTAGTTAGGAGACAATGTTTAATTAAGGGTGTTGGGGAAAATAAGAGATAACTATGAGGAAATTTAGGAACACATGGGGGAAATGTGAGAAAAGGTGGCTGGGAAAATAAAGAAATTGCTTGTGGAAACCCGGGGAGGATGTGACGCATGTAGTGGATGAATAATCCTTGGACTAAATTTATAAAAATTAATGAATTATGCATGGGGGGACAGATGTTTGTGAGGAATAATTCTATAAAGAAATGGATGTAGAAGGGAAGGGAATCAGGAACTTGGGAAGGCATTGTTACGCTGTCAAATTTTTTATTGACTATTTTCTTACTTGTGAGTTGGGACTCTAGGCTTGTAAAAGAGTGGAATCTCTTCATGCGAGGCAAGCCTAGAAGCTATTGTGTTTTAGTTTATGTTCTTGGAACCTTTACAACTCGAGGGGATAAGGGAATAAGAGTACCCTAGCATTGGCTGGGAGGGTCTGAATTGAAGTCTCTATGATTATCAAAGTGAGAGGAAGGAAGGGCGCAAAATTGAAGAAATATTTATTCATAGCGCTCATTGGACCTAGTATTTTTATGTTATGAATCTTATTCATAATATTAGTCTAGTAGTATGTTAGATTGATATAGACTGAGAGGACCACTGTAGAATAAATTGAAATCATGAAGGCCAATCTATATAATTAATGTCAACAAATTTTAGTTCAAAGTTTATATTTTATTTACTATTGATGCCAAGAGGATATTAACTACAATGTTTATATTAAAAATTCGTTGTAATTCTGAACGTTTTCCGCTCTCTAATTTGGGAAGGCTTGATATTCATTGTGAAATCTGAATTTGTATTGTAAATGGTATATTATCTAAATTTTGTATTTTATCTAATTGATAAAATGATCGAGTTTAGTTAGGATCATTTAGAATTAAACAATGCATTATTCGTTGTTAACCAAGGAGTTCATTTCAAATTTTTTTCATGAGTTTCTTGTTTAAATTCATTTTAAAACCAAACCATTTCTTATGATGAATTATTTGTTGAAATGAGCACTATATCTGAAGTTGCAACTTCCTGTTTAAGTTAACAATATTTCTTTTCTGTTGAAGGGTAAATCCCTGATGATTTTTTTCTTAAATCCAAATTTACTATTATCTTTGTTGAATATTGATTAATCCAAAGACTTTAGTAGTGAGGAACCTATGAAATTTTTTTATGTAAACCTAAATGGGTGGGATCATGTGATGCCCATACAAGGGTTTCCAGGAGTTTTATTTACTTGCATTCCAGGGCGTTAAACCCTTTTTACTAAAACCTAGTTATGCTTATGACCAAGAGCCAAAACCTAGAGCTAATCCAAAGGGGAATTATTTGAGACTTGAAATCCTAAGCCGGGTTTCTTAAATTCAACCAACATAACACCAGTTAGCTAATCGGTCGAATCGATCTTGAGTTTTGTTAAATACGGTGTGGGTTAACCTAGCCCTGCTATTCTCAAATTTTGATGAAATCTAATCTAATAGAAGCACACTTTTTCCACCATGATTTTTCTCAGTGGACATCCCCTCTAAAGTTCAGAACTTTGAGAGTTTCACCTTTTTGCAACCATCAACGTATTTCCTCGGAGTGTCGAATTTTTGACCCTCTGAAGGACTCAGACTTGAATATCTAACGGTCCTGGTTGTTCTCCATATCTACGGATCTCCTTTACTCTGAAACTTTAGAACTTTAGGGTCTTCGTAAACTTTAACCCTTACCTTTAACTTATCCAAAGAGTCGAATATTGTTTAACTCAGAGATCAACGGTTCTTATACCCTGCTCTTCTCTCTGACTAGAAATGACTTTGGAGATATGACTCTTTGGAGAACCATGTTTACTTTGGATTCAAATCTCCCAAAGTGACATACTCCTAGAGTGACGTGGATATTGATGCCACTATTGACATGGAACTGGCTGATTGGTTGCCACATGTGTCACTTAGATTCATGACTTATGTACCCTAAAGTGCCAACTAGACCTTGACAATTGTCACTATCTAATTTTATGTCCTTGTTGTGATGATCTTCGCGACATGGACTATTATGACGTGGGATCTCATTGTGTTGCCACGTGTCTTATTTTGTGACTCTGGGGCTTCGAACTTTGGGTATTTTTACATGTTTTTGTACTTCTTTTAAATCCGGGCTAGTCGACACCAAAGTGGAAGAATTGACAATGGAAGTTCTTATTATTTCCTTCCACTCATATTTCATCCAACGAATGTCATTAATCCTGAATCAATGGTCTAGATTCATTTAGGGGTTAAGACTTAGGTTGTTGTTTGTTCCCTCCCCTTTTCCCTAGGTGAGATTCAGGAGCTTAAACCTCAAGCATAATGACTTTTCTAATGCGTTCCCTTTAACTCAAAAATCTTACTTGAGATCAATGGCTATAAAACACTCATTGATTTACGGTGTAGATCACTTTAGAGCTTCGGGACCACCGAGTTCTTCCCTCCTTATCAACTAACCCAAAAGACCTACAATCCTCCGCACGGCTGACCCGGAGCTATGACCCTCAACCCATCTCCTTGGCCCGATAATCGGTGGAGTTAATTGATGGTTGATTTCATCGATCTTGGAATATGATGGCTTGGGAGGGATTAGTAGACCTCGACTAGGGCGATTTTAAACCCTCTCCCAATTTGATAATCAAAGATGTATGGTTGATAGTGTATTAGAGTACCAACCATTGATCTATTTGTAGGTGGCCGATGGAAACAACATGTATGGATTAGTAAGAGACCCAAACTTACCCGCGATAGTTAGCTTGACCCACGCTATTGATCACCTGTGGCTACACATCATTGGTCTATCATTGATGAGATCGTGATCCGGGGACTTAACCGGATTTTGATCAGGATGGCCCTCCCTGCAGCCTTTCATGAGATCCTAAATGTATTGTAGATTTCTTAGGATTCAATGGTTTTGACTCCTCCTTGAACCCTGCACCCCTGTCTCTCTTGATATTTTCCTTGATTTTAGCTCCAACACTCTTAGCGCATCCCTCATGAGCTTTAGATGCTAATTGTTGAGTGCGTATGTGTGTGCACGCACGTGTATTTTGTTGTCTCTCTTGAGCTTGTACTTCTGAAAGTTTAGACCTCTACTTGAATTGAGAGGGTCTTTGTGCACTTTGGGTGCTTTATCTTATGAACCTTAGGCCTTCAAGGAGCAATCTACACACTTCTATAATTGACTATGGAGGTGTTGCACTGTGTTACTAGAAGAGAATCTTCAGGCTTCTTAAATAACTTTTAACTCATTCTTAGTTTGCACCTTCTTTGGATTATAGGTTTATTTTCTTCACAATATCAACTAATTCATAAAAGTATAGAGAAGGCTTATAGTTTCTACCTTGTGTTGAGAGTATCTCTCTATTGTTTCTCCCTTTTGATTTGTGATTTGGATCGGATACCTATTTGTTGGGTTGTACCTTGTAGGGTGTCACAAATCAGGGGAAGCATAAGTAAATTGAAATTGTCACAATGATAGATGGATATTAAGGGACTTTGTTTTATTGTTAAGTTTCTGTCATGATTCTATTGAAATACTCCCTAGCCTTTAATTAGTAAGATGATGATTTATTTTGTAATATAATACTTGGTGTTATGAGATGATGTTTGAGATACTATATTCTCTATGTTAATTGAAGAATTTGAAGAAAATAATGTTGATGTTTATAGTGAACTTTGAATGGATAAAGGTAAGTGAATTAGACACTTCCTTGTTCCCTCAAAACAGTTTCCATTCTTGAGACCTTAAATGAGATTCCGAGATCAATCAGGTGAAGTATACTTGAGTGTTGATTATGTGTGCTTGTGAAGTCCCTAAACTTGCGGGGATAGGTTGGGTGGGTAGTCTGTATGTCATCTCAAGAGATGTGGCAGATACTTCATTCTTAGAGTAGTATCTAAATCTATTCATGCAATGGATTGAAATAAATATAATGTGTATTATTGATGTATGTTGCTAATGAACACCATTCTAATGGCGTTTAGCTGTGTTTCCAAAAAAATCATATTGTTTCTTTATTACTTACATGACGTAACAGAGGGGTTGTTACAAACAAGGAGTTATCTAAATTCCATTAATCCAATCATAAATTGAAATGCAAACTAGATTTTATAAACCATGTAACCATTCCTCATGAATTACATTGTTGTATAATCTACTATACTTAATAAATATTCCATGCAATGTTAAGTGCTTTTGAGTAAGAGGATAATACATAAGAATAATAAGAGCCACTATTAGCATAAAACAAAATCTTAGTAACTGATGGGGAACTGATTCTAACTATCATTAATAAATTGTCAAGTCAGGTTCAATCAAGTCAAGAATCATTTGTTAAGTGCTTCGAGCTACTATAACAAGTATAATTTTTATGTAGCTCAACTATGTGTCCTTATTATGAATATCTTATTAAGGAATATATAAGGAACTCAATGTTAAATTATATATCCATTTATAATGAACCATAAGAAGATCAACATCTTCTTAAAATAATAAACATTGCAATGCTACCATACATGACGTAATGTTTGCAGAGCTATAAGGAATTCAATCATAATAAGAAAAATAATAGAATTCAAGTTTCTTTACCTATGCATTTGAAACAAATATAGAAGATCAATACATATCAAGCAATATATAAAGACTTCATATGCCAACTTACAAATCCATATTACATTACATGTCCATTTATAAAACTATAAGAAAATCAAATCATATTAAGTAATAATTACAACATATAATAAATGCAACCACGTGAAATTGGAAGCTCTAATTATGCCCCCCCTCCACATCACTCTCAATTTCCCCATAGTACCTAATTTGAAAGGAATTCTAAAGACCATGTGCCATATACTATATTATGCAAAAAACATGTAAAATGTATAAAGATATAAGCGCGTACTTTTTCTCATAGGTACAACATTTAAATATCAGGTCATCTTTATTTCTTCATTCAACTCGACATCGTATGGGGATCTGGTTCAGAGTCGAAATGTGTGAAAGACTCATTCATATCAACATCATCATTAGCGTCATTTTTCGCTACTATATTTATCGATATCTTCAATGAGATCGTTGTCTCCTACGTTTGGATGATCAAATTCTTCAACTTCTTCATCTGACATGTCGACTACATGAGCCACACATCACGATGTTCATAATCATGATATTCTTATAGTTATCTTCATCCTCGGCTACATGATTGTGCTTTACTAGTCTTCCTCTTGGATCATATCTAACAACGATGCTTATTAACTTTGCTTTACTAGGTACCTCGGGTAAAATACTCATTGACTTGGAAGAACATAAGTCATATGGTTCAAATGCCCTTGTATTAACCATGGTAAATCCATTATCATGCTCAATAGTTCTTTAGGGATCGTGTTCATGCATGCGTGGCACATTGCCATTTAGCTTCAAACGAAACATTTTTAAAGAATTAAAATCACACTCAATTATATCCTCAAATGGCCATAGTACCTATTCTCGGAGTTTCTTTTTGGATTTAAATGCTTCTAGAGGAAATGTTCATGACCTTAAACACTACATTTATCCCACAATGCGAGGGTTTCATCTTATCGATAACATTTTGATCATAATTCGATACATTACACCATAGCCTTGTGATGTTTCAACTACAACATGGACAACAAGTAAAAATAAATTGTGAATTAATAATCCTCATATAGGACTTAGTAAATATATATATCAATAATTAAACAAAATAAATACATTGAAAATTAGGGGAAAAACTTGGAAAAGAGTATGGATAAACTAGAGTGCTTGCATGTTTATCTTTTAAACCAAAGGCTAATCAACTTCCCTTGATGTAATATCAAAATTGAGTCTCCGATGACGATGCATTGTTTTAATCATCTTACTCACCCTTCCCATGATAACCTATGAAAGTATTCTTCAGGTATAACATCGTGTCTCCATCCAATCAAGGTTGTTTGAAGTATGTATAAGTAATAAAGCATCCACTCTCGGTATATGATAGCTTCCATAACAAGGAATTATATCATTAATTAGTTATTTTTGATAGAATAATTTAATAGATGTGTAATATATTAAATCTACATCAACATCTAATAATTACGCACTGCATTCCTCTTTTTACCTTTCCCCAATGGGACCTCCCATTCAAATTTGTTAATGGGTCGATATTCAAATCACGAGGCGTGCTTGTTTGCATGGAATTTAGGTATATCTTGACTAATATACACCATGCATTGATATATTATATATCCATCAACCATAGAACCCTCTAGGATGTTCTCTTTGTCTAAATAAAGCCTTCAATGACTTCAATTGCCTCTTCACTATCCACATTGACCTTGTGTGCACAAGGTCAATGTGGATGGTCCACATATTTCAATCTCCTCAACTTAGTTTATGAGGTAGTGTGTTCTATTGTGCATTGAAAAATGTTGGAAGGTAGATATTGTTGCATTTTGACACATTAGATGGGAGTTTCTCTCTTCCAATACCTTATATCTTCTTTATTAGTTTCTTTTTGATGATAGCCACCTACAAATGTGAAAATGCAATAAAATAATATCAAGACATACTAAATTCTTGAGATAAAAGATAATATGTCAATAGTTCCAATACAAATCACATAAGAGTACATTTTTCTTATAAAACAAATTACCCTGCATGTATTTGCCAAATTACATAAAATGATTTGTTTATGTTGTTGTCAAAGTCATCAGGAGATAAAGGTCATAAATGATAAAAAAATAAATAATCATTATTTGTTTCCAAAAAATATTTTCCAATGAAAATATATTATATTCCTACTAATTACCTTAATGAATGTATGCAGGTCATGTGTTTTAACCCATAAAATCACTTTTAGTTAAGATATTATTTTTATGTTTGGGGAAAAGCCTAAGTAGAACCTAATTTTGGAATGACCTCTTTTACAATATTGCTCTACCTTTGCTCGAGTCAATAACCAACGAAGACTAGTATTTTGTTCACAACCATCGCCATTGCAATTAATAATAACACTTTGCAAAGTATAATTAGCTTCTCGGATATTGCAAACGATCTTTCCAATTATCTCTTTGTCAATCCTTCCATCTAATGTTCATACTTCTTTCAGAATTATGTTGTGTTCTTCGGCGATATGCATTGTATCAAACAAAATGAACTATTTGTAGGTGCTCGTATTAGGGAAACCTATTGAATTTTACATGGTAAATTTTCATTCCTTGTGGAAGTCCATTGGTGCCTTAACAACATTCATGAAACATCAACAAATTGGGATAACACTAATTAATGGGAGAAAATGAAATTAATAATAGATTTATATAAATAGGTCATACATAAATAATTTATGTACCTTGATTTCTAATATATTTCAACTTCCTTAGGTGAGGTGTCATTCTTAGGTGTTTTGTTTTCATCTTTACCATTGAAATTTTCTTTATCTGTAGTTCGATAACTATGGTTCTTAAATGATTAGCATACTCATCAAACACTTCCTTTGCTAAACTCCATGAACGACGAGATTTTATCGAGGGATAGCGGTCGTACAAATTTACCACTTGTTTGAATACCTACAAGATATATGAATAAATGTAGTGTCAAATTAGAGTTACAATTTAAATAATGCATGATTTTTTCAAAAAATATATATAATATTAATCACAAAAATAAAGTAACAATATACCACAAAAATGTGTTAACTTAGGAGCATCATGAATTGTCAATGATAGTATTCCATGGAATTAAAATCGTCTTTGCCCTATTGGTCTAGAGATGTCGCTATGGTGGCCAACCCATAAGTTCAACAACTCATCAATGAGAGACTCAATATATACATTCATATCTTTAACTGAGTACCTACCCTGAGTGGTTCAACCCTCATGATTAATTATAATTATCTAGATGTAGTTATATATAAAAAATGAATTACCATGCATGGAAACAAAATGAAATATGTTTTCATGCTTTAAATCAAATAAAAAGATAATTAAATACACCGGAACAATCATTGCCAACATTTTGTTCTCTCTCTTGATCGACATCCAAGATGGAAGGTTATTGTTTATAAAAAATATAGGCCACACTAAGTAAACAAATGGAAGCTCTCCAAATGGATTGACACCTTGGTACGCCAATGAAATTCTAACATTACAAGGTTCTTCTTTAAAGGGTGGACACTTTTCTTGATGTAGTTCAATGCGAGACCATCTGCGGTATTCAAAGAACATCTCATCTCGATACGGTATTTTCATGGAAATCCATATTTGTGTTATACTTTGGCACCTAAGCAACCGCTGGAAATGTGGAATTATCAGAATATAACAAAGAAATTTGCGAGACACCTTATTTGACACTTTATCAGTTCAATATCTACTTATTTTAAATTGTGGGCATTCATTTTTCTAATGCATATTGTCCATAATATATGATGTTATTTTTGTTAATTGGCCTCGGCATCCGGAGTTAACGTGGCGAGAAACCCTTCGGGGGCATCTAAAGTTTGTCAAAATCACTTGGGGATCACACCCATTTGAGAGCCACACCAACCCTTAACATGGTTGGATTTTTTGTCCCAGGGTTCGAACCAGTGACTTTTCAACCTTGCGGGTGTAACAACACACTCGGAGTCGACTATCCTACACCTCGGGGACGTCCATAATATATGATATGATCATTAGGACATGCATCAATAGCCCGATGGTCCATTCCAATTTCTTTCATAAACAAGGATATTTCTCGATGTATGCATTGGCAGAATATTTGACGTTGGTAATAGAGCATCACCTAACAATCTACAAATTCTAAACAATAAATGTCGATGTAAACAATATTAATCATCAATATATCATCAATATACTAATTTGCAAATTAGAAAACAATAGTAATATAGGAAAAATTGAACCTTTAAAGTATTTGTGAATTATCACGACGCCGTAATTAACAAATTAAATACCTTGATATGCGTGTGAGACATGTGTTTGATAAACCATTCGGAAACCTTCAATTCACCAACAACAATATGGCCGGATAAAATATTTGTTGTTGAGCCTTCATAAAGATTTTGACGTGACTTCTCGAGTGGAGGATCAACATCGTGACTATCATCTTGGTTATCCTCATCCATTTGGAGCAAATGTGTCTTGGATCAGAAATCTATGTAACTCATCTTCCTGATTTGGATCTCGCGTTATCTCCATTCATATCATCATTAATAACTTGATCAACTTATTCAATATTATGATCTCGAGTTCATCTCCATGTAAAGTAGTATTTATACTAGTACTTGGCAAATGTCTCTGAGTCGACACTTTGGGGGCATCATATACATATTTAAAAACATGAAAAGTTAATTATTATAAAATATAAAATGTCGATAAAATGGCTACTAAAATTCGCGACATACTAATTATTCTGAGGAGAATACATTAAATATTGAATCTCTTACCAAGGGACGATATTCATAACCCCCCCTTCAGCGTGCCCCTTCTCCCTAAAATGTCTTTGGGCTGTTGTTATTAAAAGTATTATATTTTACAATCCTGTAATCCTGCTTAGACAATAACATTTTCCATCTCCCCTCGCTTCTAATGTCGCTCTTAATTGAGCAAGCTTCTTGTCATTTTAGTTCATTGTGACAAATCCTTGTCACAGGAAGTAGTGTTAAATGCTACCTACACCATACCAAACATTAGTTTGTGTTTTTATATTTGGTACACTCCTTTCGATTATGATATCTTTATTTACAATGACGCATCATTTATAATGAGGTCAGCATCTTTAAAATAAAAGGTGATGATATGTGTAGAGGATCAGCATCATGGTGACATAAATAAGGTGATCATATGTGTAGAGGATCAACATCATGACGACATAGATAACATCTTTATAAGAAGGTCATATGTGTACAAATTTTTTCTTTATATAATAATGACATATATACCTAATATAAGTTTAGGGTTAGTATTTATGTATCTTATTAGTCCCTGCTAAAGCAGGAAATATAGCAATCAATTTCTATCATTTCACTGATCAGGGTTGAGTTTCAAGAGCAATTCCATATCTTTATCAATGCAAAGAGAGAGAGATTATAGCTACAATTGAAGGGAAAAGGGTATGTGAATTCCATAAACCTGGAATATTATGGAATCCACAAACCCTTTTCCATAGAATATACTAACTAGATCCAAAAACCAAAGACATGAAATATGGTACTACACATATTATAATATATTATCAAGGAAAAAGCAAGCTAAATGCAATTTGAACATTTGAAAAAAAAAATACAAGTTAAATGAGTACATCAATAAAAAATAACATACTAACCTTGCAAGTTCAAAATTTGATCTATGTAGATCGAGAATTGGATTTGTTCAACCCGTGGGTGACGGAAAAAATAAACAGCTCAAACAAAAGCCAAGAACAGTGTCGCAACTATAGCAATTGTGTTGCAAAGTCTCTTAAAGTCACATATATATAGATAAAATAGTCAACTAGCTGTTAACACCGACCAATGAGATAGGCAAAATTTTCATCACTATTGCAATGAAAGTTCATCGCTATAGTGATGAAAATCCCGACTAGGTTAAATTAATATTTTTGTGGATATTGCGACGAACTTTCGTGGCAATATCAATGAAAATCCCGCCCTGTTTAAAAAAATGATGAAACTAGTGGAAGCGTGGAAAATTTTCATGGAATAATCCACCCATATGTAGTAGTGCCAAAATTCGGTACCATCATGGTATATTTTCCGATATTTTCCTTAACTTTTTTATATCAGTCATCATCGATATGTATAGTTAAAATCTGTTCTCGAATATTCTTCCTAAGAGGTATTACCGAGAATATGCTTGTTCTCTAACTCAACGCATCTTCCACTCTGTTCACCGTACCTTTTATGTAAGTAATCTCGAAGTCATATTCACTAAGTAATTCTGACCAATGTCTCTATCGTGCATTCAAGTCACTCTGCGTAAATATATAATGCAATCTACAGTGATCTGTCATTAATTCTAATTTCCTTCCAATGAGATAGTGTCTCCAAACTGTCAAGGCATATACAATGAACAATAATTCCAAATCATGTGTTGCGTAGTTCTCCTCATGCTTTCTCAATTTCCTTGAGATGTAAGCGATCACTTTATCGTCTTGCATCAAAACTCTGCCTAAACCTTCTTTGGATGTGTCTGTTCATACCAAGAATTCATTTTCCATGTTGGGGCCTTTCAGTATTGGTGCTTTTGTCAACAACTCTTTGATTTTCTGAAATGGTTCCGCGTATTTCTCTGTCATAAAAAATAAAAAAATCTTCTGCAATTCCACGATCGGATTTTCTATCTTCAAAAAACCTTCGACGAATCATCAGTAATATCCTGCAAAACCCATAAAGTTGTGTACTTATTGTACATTTTTCGGTGCAGGACATTCCAAAATAACCTCTACTTTTGTTGGATCCACAATGATACCTTCTCCATATATGATATGTCCTGAGTAATGAATCTTTGATTGGTAAAAAGAACATTTCGAAAATTTCCTGTACAATTTGTTTTCTCGTAGACATTGTAGTACCAATCTCAAATGTTTGCCATGTTCTTCTTTTGTCCAAGAAAAAATCAATATGTCATCAATAAATACTTGAACAAACTTGTCCAAGTATTCTCGGAACACCCCATTCATCAAGATCATGAATACCCCTAGGGCGTTCGTCAGTCCGAACGGTAAAAATGTAAACTCATAGTTTATAAATATCGTCTTAAATGCGGTCTTAGGGATATATTCCTCTTTAATCCATAATTGGTGATATCCTGATCTCAAGTCAATATTTGAAAACACCTTTACTCCTTTCATTTGATCAAACAAATCGTCTATTCTTGGCAACATATACTAGTTCTTGATTGTTCTTTTTTCAATTGACGGTAGTCAATACAAAGTCTCCACGATCCATCCTTCTTTCTTACGAAAATAACTGGCACACCCCAAGGTGATACACTTGGACATATGAGTTCCAAGTCAAATAATTCCTTTAAGTGCATTTTCAACTCCTGTAATTCAAGTGTTTACATCCGATAAGGCATTGTCGCTATGGGTTCAGTTCCAGGTTTCAAGTCTATTGTAACCTCCAACTCTCTTTCAAGCGACAAACCTGGTAATTCTTCTCGAAACATGTCTTCAAACTCTTGTACTATAGGAGGGTTTTCTAATCCTTCTATGTTTCCGTTTTCATTTAGCACTAAGATTGCATATATCTTGCATCCTTTGCACATTCTCTTCTGTAGCTATAGGGAAGAAATAAATCTCAAGGACACTCCCTAGTTTCTTCCTACAATCACTCTACTCTATCCCAAGTCATCTTTCAAACTTAACCATTTTGTTTTACAATTAAGTATCACATTTTGTGATTCCAACCAATCCATACCAATCACTATGTCATAAGTTCCTAAAATCGTGACATATAGGTTGTCTTTCGTTACAAAATCTCCCAAGGTAATGATATAGTCTGTAACCTTTCCTCCACCCTTCTGTTTGGAACTCGAAGCCATTTCTACATATCTGAACTCATCTTGCTTGACTAACTTTACTTTAATTCTCTTTATCACTACACTGGAAATAAATCTCTCTGTAGCACCCAGATCTATCAAAATACTAGAATTTTTGTTGACGAGTGTACCTAATGTCTCGAGCACATTGGACTGGTCCTCGGCCTACTAGTTATTCACCGTTTCATGAATATTGTGGGCCTTGCCCAAATATCTAACTGTAGTGGGTCATTTTGATTCGGCCTCTCTGACCTTCTTAATCGAACAGTATCACTGGTAATGTGTCTCTCCACATTTCCAACATCCACTCTTCGATCCAGTACTCCAGGTCCTTAAAGTAGAAGTTGATGGCCTAATAGTCTCTGACCCTCGTCTATTCTGCTGAACATGCATAAAATATTTTTGTTTTTGACGACGTTGTTACTACTTTGGTCCTTTGTAAGGAGTCCTCTGCTGAGGATTATTTCATCATGGTGTCATGGATATAGGTCCTCTAGGAATATCTCAATTCCCTGAAGTCTGTATGTCTGGTGTTTGATGTTGTTGCACTCCTGATGTAGTCTCTCTAGTTGGTCTAGAAGGAGTCATGCCTTGAACCCCGTTGTTTATCTCTTCCTCAACTATCAGGGCCTTCTGGACTGCATCGTGCAATGTTTGAGGCATTAGAATACTCACCTTCACATGAATGTTGAATTTAAGGTCAAACACAAACCTGTTGACCTTCAAAATTTCCTTGTTTAGATGTGGGGCATACCTAAGTAGCTCCATGAATCTGGCCTCATAATATGGCACCATACGACAACCCTAGCATAAGGCATTGAACTCATTAAGTTGGCAATCAATGAATTCCTCAGACAAGTACCTCTCCTGGAACAGTTCCTTGAACAAATCTCATGACACATCCTCGATGGCCATGTTTAGTTGAGGTAGGAGTGTCTTCCACCACAGAAGAGCACTCCCCTTCAGTTTAAATACCACCATGCATACTTTCATTTTTGAAGTGTAATCATGAGGTGAGAAGCACATCGCCATGTTCTCCAACCATGCCTCAATGGTTGAGCCATCTGTGGTACCCATGAACTTGGGAAACTTCACCTTCTCAAGTTTTATGTGTATGCTAACACTACTAGCAGGAGCGCGTTGTGAACCCTCATTGGGTATAGACACTCTATCCTCATCTCGATCCAGGAGGTTGATAAATGCCTCTAACATCCTCTGGAAGGATCTTATCATACCTACCACCTCTCCCACAACATGTTCCTGCTTAGTGATTTGTTCTTGTCCTTGGGTTTTAGACCCATCCGGTGTGGATGCTATCATAGACGTCACACTTCTTTCTCCAACACCACGTCTTCTACCTCCACGACGTCCTCTAACCATGATTACCTACATGGACAATTTTGAAAATTAATTAGCGATATAATTCAATAATTCATTTAACAAAGTGGAAGGGAGATCTAACTAGATAGTTCATAAGCCACAATACTTGATAAGGTTTTTCAAATGGGGTAGCAAACTAAGTGGGCTTGATTGTGGGGAAAACTCCATAGTTAAGCGCACTTGAGCTAGAGGCGTCTTGGGATGGGTGACCACCTGGGAAGTCCTGGTTACCGAGTGCAAGCCCCAAAAATGATGATTGATGCTATGCGATTCATTTCACTAGTTTCAATCCCATTTCTTCACCCCTATGAACATCACTCGATGCAATGAGTGCTAAGTGGACTATTCAAATCATGAGAATTATTGGTCAGTTGCCACTAATACTCATGGATATGGGTCATAGATTAAAAATCATTATGACTAGTGACATGCATCACAACATATAATAATAACTCAAATAAATCGCATCACAATCAATTGAAGAAACATCACTACTATTCAACTACCATACCACATAATGATAACATAAGGAAACTACCCACCCAACCTATCCTGCAAGGTTAGGACCTCCAAGACACATAATCAATGCTCAAGTCCAGGATTCATCCAATTGATTTTGACCATTTAAGGTCTCAGGATTGGCGACCATTATGAGGAACAATGTAACATCTCGCTCTATTGAGCATACTATTATTGACTTATTCTTCAAGGACACTTTCTTCTAAGTGATCCGAATATGGAATAGCGTGATTTCATTCATATTTTGGGTTATATATGATGATGTTGAGGTGTTATAGCTGCTTGATTTTATTTTTATATGTGTGTGTGTGTGTGTGTGTGTGTGTGTGTGTGTGTGTGTTAACATGTGCTTTGACAAGTCATCTTGAGTGTGCAGAACACATGACAGTTATGGATGTCGGTGGCATCAAGGGGCTCCCTTGGAGCATGGGATGTATCTTAAAGGGCACATTACACAATTGAAACTTGATTCAATAAACATAGGTGTCCTAGAAAACATTGGAATGATTTGACCTTGATGGATTTAAATAATTAATTATACAAATGAGTATTAATTATCAAAGCCAACCATAAATTTTAAATAAAGGGGCTAATTGAATTGTGACATGAGTAAATATTTGAAGGAAATCAATGGTGTTCTAGTTTTTGTTCTTGGCACCTTTGCGAATCGAGGGGGATAAGGGGGAAGAAGAGTACCCCTAACATTGGCTGGGAGGTATAGGTGAAGTCTCTATGATTAGAAAGTGAAGGAAATGAAGGAGTGAAAGAATTGAAGAAATCTTCGTTACACAACGCTCATTGGTTCTGGTATTTTTATGTTCTGAATCTTATTCATAATATTAGTGTAGTAGTATGTTAGACTGATATAGACTGAGAGGGCCACTATAGAATAACTGGAAAGCATGAAGTCCAATCTCTATAATTAATGTCAACAAATTTTAGTTCGGAGTTTATATTTTATTTACTATCGATGCCAAGCGGATATTAACTACAATGTTTATATTAAAAATTCGTTGTAATTCCGGACGTTTCCATTCTCTAATTTGGGAAGGCTTGATATTCATTGTGAAATCCGAATTTGTATTGTAAATGGTATTTTATATAAATGTGTATTTTATCTATATTGAAGTAAAATAATCAAAATTAGTTGAGATCATTTAGAATTAAACAAATAGTTTGTTTCAATTTGTTTTCATGAGTTTCTTGTTGAAATTCATTTTAAATCCAAACCATTTCTTATGATGAATTCTTTATTGAAATGAGCACTATACCCGAATTTGTGACTTCCTGTTTAAGTTAACGATATTTATTTTCTGTCGAAGGGTAAATCCCCAATGAATTTTTTCTTAAACCCAAATTTACTATTATCTATGTTAAATCTTGGTTAATCCAAAGACTTTAGTAGTGAGGAACCTCTGAAATTTTTTTATATAAACCTTAATGGGTGGGATTGTGTGATTCTCGTACAAGGGTTTCCAGGAGTTTTATTTACTTCTATTCTCTGGCGTTAAACCCTTTTTCCTAAAACCTAGCTATGCTTATGACCAGGAGCCAAAACCTAGTGCTAATCCAAAGGGGTACTATTCAGGGCTCTGGAACTCCTGCGCTCCGTAGGTTTCTTAAACTCAACCCTTCTCTTCTCCCATAGTGCTAACCAGCCAAATCCGGTCTTGAGTTTTGTTGACCGGAAGTTGTGGATTAACCCTACCCCACCTTTATTCTCAAATTTTGGTAATATAATATAACAGCGGGAGCACTTTTTCCCTACACAATTTTTCTATGGTGGACATCCCCTCCGAAGTTCGTAACTCCAGGAGCTTCACCTTTTTGTAACCATCAATGCATTTCCTCTAGAGTGTCGAATTTTTGACCCTCTGAAGGACTCAGACTTGAATATCTAATGGTCCTGGTTGTTCTCCATATCTACGGATCTCATTTACACTAAAATTTCAGAACTTCAAGGTCTTCGCAACCTTTAACCCTTACCTTTAACTTATCCAGAGAGTCAAATATTATTTAACTCATAGATCAACGGTTCCTTTACCCTTCTCCGATCTACGGCTAGAAATGATTTCGAAGATCTGACTCTTCGGAGAACCGTGTTTACTTTGAATTCAAATCTCCCAGAGTGACATGCTCCTAGAGTGATGTGGCTATTGATGTCACTTTTGATGTGGCACTGGATTAGTGCTTTCCATGTGTCACCTGGATTCCTAACTTTCGTACCCAAGTGCCAACTAGACCTTGACACTTGTCACTATCTAATTGCACCATGTGTCCTTGCCGACATGATCTTACTGACATGGACTATGATGACGTGGGATATCATTGTGTTTCCACGTGTCTTACTTTGTGACTCTGGGGCTTCGAACTTTGGGTATTTTTACATGTTCTATACTTCTTTTCATTGGACTGGTCAGTGCCAAAGTGGTCATCGCCGAAGTGGTCAGCAATGGAAGTGCTTATGATTTCCTTCCACTCATATTTCATCCAACAAATGTCATCAGTCCTGAATCAATGGTCTAGATTCATTCTGGGGTTTGGGACTTCAGGTTATTCATTATTTCCACTTCCCTTTTCTCCTAGAGTGAGATTCACTAGAGCTTAAACCTCAAGAATCTTGACTTTATCTAACGATCTTCCTTTAACCTGAAAATCTTAACAAATCCAATGGCTATAAAACACTCAATGATCTACGATGTAGATCACTTCAAAGATTTGGGACCTCGGGGTTCTTACCTCCTTGTCAACTATCCTGAAGGGCCTCTGCCCACCCTTTGTATGACCCAGAGCTATGACCTTGGCCCATCTCCTTGACTGTTAATCGGTGGTTTAATTCAACGGTTTTGATTTCATCGATCTTGAATATCGATGGCTTGGGAGGATTGTGGAACCTTGACTAGCACGATTTTTAAACCCTCTCCCGATTTCCATAATCAAAACTACTTGTTGGTAGTGTGACTGATGCCAATCGTTGATCTGTTTGTAGGTGACGATCGACGATGTGCATGGATTGTGAAACCCAAACCTACGTGATATTTAACTTGACCCTTTGATCCTGCAATGGCTCCCCGTCGTTGGTCTACTGTTGTTGAGATCCGACGATTGGGACTTAATCAGATGTTGATCGGACGACCCTCCTCTGCAACTCCCATATATAATGGTTACTCTAGCTTTCTCCTGGTTCTATGGTCTTGACCCCTCCTTGAACCCTGCACCTCTATCGCTCTTGAAATTTTCCTTGATTTTAACTCCAGCGCTCTTAGCCCATCCCTCCTGAGATTTAGATGATAATTGGTGGGTCTGTACGTGCGCCTCCCCTGTGTATGTCTGCATTGTCTCTCATGAGCTTGTACTTTCAAAAATTTTGACCTATGCTCGACTTAAGAGGGTCTCTATGCACTTTGGGTGATTTATCTTCTGAACCTTGGTCCTTCAAGGAGCCATCTACACACTCCTGGAATTGACTCTAGAGGTCTTGCATTGTGTTACTAGAAGAGAAGTTTCGGGCTTCTTACATAACTTTTAATTCATTCTTGGATCAGACCTCCTTTGGATTACAGGTTTATTTTCTTCACAATATCAACTAGTTCATAAGAGTACAAAGTAGGCCTATGATTTCTACCTTGTGCTGAGAGTATTTCTCTATTGTTTCTCCCTTTTGATTTGTGATGTGGATCGGATACCTAGTTGTTGGGTTGTACCTTGTAGGGTGTCACAAGTTGGGGGAAGCATAAGTAAATTGAAATTGTCACAATGATAGATGGATATTAAGGGACTTTGTTTTACTGTTAATATTCTTT
>SNQJ01S0013310.1:15084-30463 GCA_010110895.2 Picea sitchensis | reverse complement strand
CCATTATAACTTTATATCTATCACATAATGAAAAAAATGCAAACCTTTTTTAGAATGAAAAATATGAAAAAACTTACATGAAATTTGATCCTTCTTTTGTATGAGATATATCTAAAATTAAAATGGATCATAATGTTATGCTACCAATAAGTGCAAAAATTATATATTTGTTGCATTTTGATTATTGTGGACCTTTAAGTTGTCCCATTTTGTATGATTATGAGTTTCTTATTCATATATAATTAAATAGATTTCTTACTTTATTGCATTGTGGAACATTATAAAATGTTATATTGTTCTTTAATTAATATATGGATGATTTACATTCTTACAAATAAGAGAGTATAATCCATTGGATAACACATTAATCCAATCATTATATCAAAACACAATAACAAAAATATCAAAATCAACACTATTATAAAAAATAATTTGGTTTTGAGATTATTAATGGAAAATTTATAAAAAAATTAATTAAAATATGTACATATGGGTGCATTCTATTGTTTTGAATTCAGTAAATAGTGCATTCCATAATATAGAAAAAAAATGTGCTTTTATGAGTTATACACACTAGTGCCTATTAATTACATTGAAACACTCATGCTAAACACTGCGAAAAAGTATTGTTTCTTTAAACGACATCACATGCAATTATATTTATTGTTTCAAAATATTACGGTGCACATGATTACACTACACATTTGTTCTTTACAAATATATACACATAAGAGATTTATATATAATATATGCATTGGTTCTTAGTAACAAATAATGATGTCGACTTCTCACCTCAAGTATTTGAAATTTCACTTACCTCCAATGAACATGACGATATAGGCACTAGTGCATACAAATTATATGAGCATTGGTGTGCCATATAAAAAAGGAATGACACAATGCATAATATTTGTACAAGCACTAGTGTTGCATGAAAAAACAATAGGATCTACTTTGTACATAAATTGAAAAAGCGTAAGGGATGCATACAACAAAAAATGTGGAATTGGTGTATGCATTGGTTAAGGTTACTTATGACTGCACTAGTGTGTAGGACCAATACAAACACTGGAAAAAAAAAAACTCTCCTAAAACCTCTAGCCACCCAATTTTTTTTAGTTATATGGAACATTTGTTAAAACCTCTACTATGAATATAGGAGGTTGTAGAGAAAGTCTTTTGAATTTTTTTCTCAATCTTGTAACACTAAAAACCTCCACTACAAGGTGTTTTTTTTGTAGTGATAAGCTCTATGTTTTGATTGATGATATGTTTTGCATTGTTTTATCAATTTTTAGGGAGGGAATGACAATGATGAGAAGCCAATATAAAAGGAAATGCCCTACAAATAAAGTGCACAAAAAACACCATATCAAACATTGAAAGTGAAAACTTGGAACTAAAGCATAGTGAAAAAACACGTATGATATGTTTGTCATTATGACATTGACCTATACATCTTCATCTATAATTGCAACATGCCTATTTTATGTATTCAAGGATGCATTGCTTTGAATTTGTAACATTTTCTTTTACTTCTTCTATAGACTCTCTTCGAGTTCCTTGACAACAAGCTCTCTTTAATGAAACCCATATTCCCTAAAACATTTCCACAACTATTGTTTATTTGGAGATGAAAAAATTGGCAATGCCCATAAACATATTGAATAAGTCGTTCAAAAGGTTCGAAGAGAGAGTTAAAAGGGATCTTGTTATTTCAAGGGTTTGTAGCAGGGATGATTTTAAGGATGAAAATTTATATTAAAATGTAGAAACATGGGCTAATATTACTAGTCCTTAATATGCAAAATGTAAAATGTTTGGCAATAATTTTGTAAAAATATTCAAATTTCTAAAAATCTTATATAGTTTCTATGAAAATTTGGTGATTTTTAAGGTAAGATACTTTTATTCTATGGAATTTGAGCGAATTGTTTTTAGAAAAACTGGAAATTGGCAAATCGTTTTTAGAGAAAAACCATGAAAAATTAGTCCATTTGCGAAATTTAACCCTTAAAATCACCTATGGTTCATAAACTTTTCCATGACATATGAATTGCAACAAATTGTGTATTACATCAAAAAATTAAAATTCCCACCCATGTTCTCTTTTTATTCATATTCCATTCTACAATATAAACATGAAAATATTATTTCTTCATGCAAACCATATTTTTCTATTGACAAAGCTTCTACAACTTGAATTGGATAGTCAACTTGATTGTTTTCAAACTTTTTGAAAGCTCATCTTTCACCTTAATAATTTTACCTTAAATGTTAGTAAACAAGGGTGTTTGGTAGACGCCATGATTGGGTCTCTTAAATGTTAGTAAACAAGGGTGTTTGGTAAACGCCATGATTGGGACTCTGAGAACGAGAGTGCAATATACATAACCATTCAATAGATTTGCCAATTTTCAATTCATTTAACTCAACGGAAAGGAAATGTTTTCATTTTATATATATAAAAAACCACTAGTTTTTATGTATTCATGCATAAAAGATTCTAACCAAAAGATTCTAAACATAAATTATTGATATTCATAGATTGATCCACCCTCAATGTATTTAGAAATGATCGTGTGAATGGCTTGGGAAATTCTTAATTATTGAGTATTCTCAAGTCTTTGTGTAACATTGAGCTAATAACCTAAGAGTGTTTCGAGATACTTATTGGTTGTGAAAAATTCTCAAATCCATTACTCCAATGTTTTACTCACCATACTCCAATGTTTAACATTGTTTAGTGTATGACGATGGCGGCAGCGACGACGACGACGATTTTCATGTTTAAAATTAATGCTTTTGGTATGTGTGTAATTGTCAAGATTCAACGCCTCAAAAACTCCTACTACACCATGATCATGCAATCCGAACACTCTATATTTGTAATTCCAAAGAATTCTTCTAATTTTTTAGCCCAATTTTCAATAAAATGGAAAGATTTAGTGTACATTTTATGAAAAAAACTATTTATAACACATTTTGAATATTCTTTTACACAAATTGTGAATATTAAAAAATAAGTAAATGGTTAACCTGCATGGATAAAAACACTTGTTAATATGAGTTTTATTTGGTTTTGAATGTAGTTTTCAAATTTAACAATTACAAAATCACAAAATCGTCATTCGATATTTTTATTTTTAAATTATTGAAAATATAAAATTATAGAAAAGATATTTACAGAACATTTTTATTTTTATTTTTGAATATTAAAAAATAAGTAAATGGTTAACATGCATGGATAAAAGCACTTGTTAATATGAGTTTTATTTGGTTTTGAATGTAGTTTTCAAATTTAACAATTACAGAATCACAAAATCGTCATTTGATATTTTTATTTTTAAATTATTGAAAATATAAAATTATAGAAAAAATATTTAGAGAACATTTTTTTTTATAGTAATTATATATTAAATTTCTAGCAAATAATACATACGCACTGATTTATGATATTTTTTAGACACTAATTTATAACGTTTTTTATAATTATTTTTTAAATGACACACACATATAATCATTCTTTAGATTACAAGATTCTATTCATATATATGAAATTTTAATGATCTCTAAGATTTTCCAAAAGATATATAATGTTTTAGATAATAATGATTCAAGAATCATTCTGGTGGGTTAGCTCGAGTGGATGAGTGATTTGGTTATAAAGTAAGAGGTATCGGGGTCAAATCCCTCACCAGATATATTGTAGAAAATGTTGAGCCTCACTCGATGTCTCAATTGGGTTAGGCCCCATAATCAAAGTTGATGGTTTACCTCGTTTACCATCCATGAAAGTTTATAATTTCTATTAAATAAATCACAATAACTCATAAGTCGACGGATAAGTTATGAATATGTTTTTATTAATGTATTATAATTATTGTTTACCGATGAGCATGTATGGACGAAAAATATGGTTGACAAGTAACTAGCCCAAAATCAACACTTTCCTTTGGCTCGTAGCACACAAAAGCATCCTTACCTGGGATAATATTATGAAGAGAGACTTCATAGGGCCTTCCATATGCCCACTTTACTTGGGGGAAGAAAAAACTTAGAATCACCTGCTCAACCTTTGTTCCTATAGTTCTCAAATGTGGGACGAAAGTGAAATAGTTATGCGCGCAACTAATCACAACTGAGAAGGCCTCAAAGAAACCATAGAAGGATGGAGAGACATAGCTTTTCTCTCTCCCATCCTCAATCGTATCTGGCATCTCCTTCCTGGTTTCATCCTATGGCAGCCTTGGAAATAACAAAACAAACACATTTTCCAATCCACACAACTTGATTGGCAATTTGTTTGGAAAATAATTCATGACAACATTAGAGAAACCATCCATCTACTACATTGGAAATACGAGGAATTAATATGTCCTCCTCATGAACAACTTATCTTGGAAAGATGGAATATCAACTTCAACCCTTCTCCCTCCAGGAACCTTCAGTGATCCCAGGACAAGGGTATCCCTTCCCATTGGTCTCCTCAGCATCCAGGTTTTAGAAAGTTAAACTTTGATGGAGCATCCAAAAATAATCCAGGTGTTATCAACTTTGGAGTGTTCTTCCGCAATATCTAGGGAAGCATCGTTCTCATTGTTGTTGGTAGAATTGGGCATAATTATAATAATGATGTATATATTTGGGGTCTTATGAACGGTCTGAAACTTGCACAAGATTATGTATACCATCATCTGATTGTCAAAATGGACTCCCAAATCATTCTCAGCCTCTTTGCGAGAATTCTTAACATGGCGAACCCGACAAAATTTCTCCCTTACGATGCCTCGCCAATAGCCTGAACACCATAGAAAATCTCACTCAGCCTCACCTAGCTCTCATCCCCTCTTATATTTGAAGGCGTGCAAACCAAATTGCTGACAAAATAGAAAATATAGGGGTGGCTCAAAACAGACTGGATCTTCTCTGCATGTTCTCCACCCACACGGAACATCCAATCCTCCAGAACTGCATCACTCTGGCTCTCAGCACAAACATCCCCCCGGATAGGGTGTCAACATGTTCCACGTTCTCAATGGAGAGGGTGGCACCTTCCAAGATTGCATTGGCCATGTGACTTGCACATGACGTGCCCCTCTGCATTTATACCCTCCTGATGATTGAATGCAACATTAATTTATGTGATATTTGGACTCGATGCTCCGACGTGCCATTATCTGTTTTTTCATTTGGGTGATAGATGAAAGACTCTGCTCGTCACCTATGTGCTTGTGAAACCCTCCACTTCGACTACTTTATCATGTTGTCTCTCCTCGGCTGGACCATAATGCCTCCTCACTTATTGTAGAAGAGCCTTCTAGATTTCATCTCTAACTTGTCTGGTGGCTCTCTGCTCCCTCGTTACTTTTTTATGCCTTACCAGCCTCTACTGCACTCCTTCCTCTCCACTCTTGCTGGATATGCCTCGTCTTCATGGGAAACCAAAACGAGGCCTAGTCTGATATCAGAACCAAGGGTATGGCCAACCGACACCCTCTTGTCATTCCTCAATCACCTAGCTCTTCGCCCTCCTCCTCTTCCCAATTCTCCCCTGGTTAGAGTAGCATTCCTCCAATGTCATCGCCTTATTCTTATCATTTGGAATGGTTTTACCTATACGATAATTCTCTGGGCTTCGCCCCTGGCCAAATCCAGGATTTGGCTTCTTCTTCGCAACCAACCACGGTCCCTCTGACACAACCACCTGAGATTTACATCCCCTTTCCACTACCCTCTCCCCCCATCATGGAACCCTCTTTACTTTACCCTTTGGAGGAACCCCCCACTTCCTTGGAAGAGCCTCCTAGCCATCCTCATTCATGCACATATTGTGCTTCATGCTCACGGATTCACCCCTCATGGGAAATACTACATGACTTGGTTTTTTCCATCAGAAAGGATGTGGATGACCTGCTCTTTAGTTTATATAACATGGACATACGAGGGGAAAGAATTGAATCTCTTATCACAAACTTTCTCATCTCTTTGCACTCTCCAGATCTCACAACTAGTGCTCTGACAAATTCAATGGTGATCCTTGCTCCAAATATCCAGATGGAGACAACGAGCAATGTGGAAAAGAGAAACCACCATCCCACATGAGTGACTGCATGAGCACAACTATCAACTCCCATGCTTAGTTTTGTTAATTAATTTTGATTCTTGAAGATTACTCTTGGGCCGTATATGGCACCTTGCACAATCTTTCCATTTTTATTTTGGTCATTTAATTTTCATGACATGATTGACTGAATCAATTTCCGTACTAGACGATTTAGTCCATAAAGTTTAATTTTGTTGATCTTATTTTGATAGATCAACTGAATTGGTTTCCCCATGGGGCAATTCAGCACAAAGAGAACCTTGGCATGCTAGATGATACTGTAATTTTTGTTTTTGAAAGGTAATATATAGATTCTTACTTAAAAAAACAAATTAGCATTTACCAATATATTTAATAAAATTATATGGTTAAAAAAGTATAGAATTATAAATTATAACTAAAATTTTTCAATATTATGAAATTTTAAATTGTTTTTTTTTAAGATAAAAAATGATATAATACTATATTTCATTTTGTATAAAATATATGGAAACTTAAATATCATAGAAAAATGAGATAGTGAATAAAAGTTTAAATGAATTTCTTATACTAAAAATAATAATTTAAATAAATATGTCACAATTACAATAATACTAAATTAAATAAAAAATCAAAATAAGTGAAATCTAAAATTTAAAAATAAATATTCATAATAATACAAAATTAAAAGAAATGGTAATAATACAAATATTTACTATCACAGATTCATCTTAACCCTGGAGTTATCGAGTGTCAATAGGGATCAAATCTCTCAAGATGCTAACTTCTTTTAGAGTGAAAAACCTTAGAAAAAGTTGGTAATAATACCTCTTGACATTTGATAGATCCAAAGTTAACATAGATTTAGGATGGTTTCTTGGGAAATCATACAAAAATTGTACATGATTAACATTATGTATATGTACATGTCAAAGATTAATTTGATCATTTGAAATTTACTCACTTTCCTTAGTGTATGTATATGTACATGTCAAAGTATAAAGACTATTATCGAGAATGATCAATGTCAATCTATCTTCTTCAGTTTTTAGTATAATGAGACAATTTATAGATGATCAAAAATATGTGTATATATATGTCTGAGATGAATACAATCATTTTAAATTTATTCAGTTTCCTCAGTTTATTGAGAACATAGATAATATTATTTAGAACTATACTTCAAGAGTTGCATGAGGAATAACTTAGTTGAATAGAAATAAAGTAACAATGTTGAATGATGAAATTTTTTAATAAGAAGAATGTATTAAACTACAAATAGTTTATAATGTGAAAAATCTCAATATATTCTTCTTTTGTTTGTATATTCACACTTGTTACTTTTGACATATTTTGATATTGATCATATGAAAATAGAGGTTAAAATAGTAGGCCACTCAAATCCTTAACTCGAGATATTGTCGTAAACATCATACCTTGTCTTTCTTTCTTCCCAATATTAATAGTAACTTTCTCCAAGGTCAATCTATGTGACTTATGGATTGTTAATCCCCAAGCATGTTTCAAAGGGAGTTTTTTTATTACTTGTTTTAATAGGTGTAATACGAACTATTTGAGGTAATGATAATTTTACTGCACTGTAACATCCCGCTCTAGTGAGCACACTTTTATATACTTATTCTTTGATGACACTTTCAATTATGGATTATACATAATGATGATAATGATGTGGTGTGACTTATTGTTTTTGATAAATATATGTATTGACAGATGCTATTGATGAGTTTACCTGAGTGTGCAGGACATGTGACAAATTATTGATGTTGATGGCATCAATGGACCTCCTTGGACTCCGCATTGAGTTAGGGAATGGATTATAATTTTTTTGAGTATTTCATATTACACATATGTGACATATGATTGATTATAGTTTGATTATGTATATGGATCATTGACAGTGTTTTTTCAATGGATGCAGGCTGCCAATGATTTCTAATCTGACTCACATAAAGAGTAAAGGGGCCATGCATAGAAATCATATATTGAGGGAGAGGTGTGGCAACATCCCTGTCAAAACCTACTAGCACTCTCATCGTGGCTCGAATGGTAGGTTAACAATTACCTAGTTCGGTAGGTCCACGATGTCATGAGGGTAGACTGAGACACTCACTCACAAAGATTTATAAGGGGCGCGCAATAAGGTGGAGTCCTTATTCCTTAGAAGTTCTTAGTCTCTCACAAGGTCGACCGAGTGGAGTGTTGACTCCAATGATTGGACAAACTACCAAAACTAGTCAAAGAAGAGTGGCACCCATGGAGCACAAAGGTGCGTCTTGAAGGGAACGTCGCGTAATTAAAAATTTGAGTCAATAAATCTAGATGGTCTATAAAACATGAAATCTTTAAACCTTGTTGGATTTAAATAATTAATTAAAGAGTAAATCTATTAATTATAAATCCCAATAAAATTCAAAGCCTAATTCTAAGATTAAGCCTAAGTCTAAGTTAGTTAGGGGACTAAATTAGATTTATTAATTAAATTAAAATGAATGAGATAATTCAAATTAAGAAATAAAATAGTGAGAAAGTATAAATATGAGATATAATGCACATGTGTGCATGCAATTAATAAAAAAGAATTTAAAATAAGAAAGAAATAAATATGAGAGGATAGGTGTACACATAGGATGATATGGAGAGTGTGACAAGTGTGAGGGTGAATAATCCTATTTTATTTAATTAAAAAGTTAATTAATTGTTCATGTGGACATGTGTGAGTGAGAAAAATTCTATAAAACAAATGGTCTAGATGGGAAATGGATCATACTTGCTATTGGTAAATTTATGCTACCAAAATCATTTTGGGACTATGTTTTACTTGTGAGACTTGGGGTACCAAGTTTGAAGATAGAGTGGTAGTTCTTCCTTGCGAGACAAACTTGGAACTAGAGTATTTCTGGTTTGTATGTGCATGGCCCCTTTGCAGCTCGGAGGGCTAAGGGGA
Source organism: Picea sitchensis (assembly GCA_010110895.2). Lineage (NCBI taxonomy): Eukaryota > Viridiplantae > Streptophyta > Pinopsida > Pinales > Pinaceae > Picea > Picea sitchensis. The sequence continues at coordinate 21,413 of SNQJ01S0013310.1, read as the reverse complement.
AAAAGAATAACCCTATCATTGATTGAGAGGTACCAATGAAATCTCTGTGATTAACAAACACGAGAAAAGAAGAACACCTTCAAAACCATCTTCATCGATTACCATATTCTTATTTGAGAATTGTATTTGTAAAACATTAAATTGTATAATATAGTTTTTAGAAATTACCGTAAACTATGTTTGTAATTCTAAAATTGAATTGGCAAGTCCCTTGATGATTTTATGAAAACTAGAAATGATTAATGGTTGCTACGATATATATACCGAATACAAATTCTAATGGTCGCTTCCATTGGTATGCATCTCAAAGTTTTAATATAATTTATTTTCATTATTCATAGAATACATGTATTTATATATTGTACAAGTAGGATTATTTTTAAAGGATGTATAATTTAACCATATATTTTTCATTTTATTGAAAATCGGATACATTACAGAGAAGTTCGACCCTGAATTTTGAACATTGATCTCAAGTGATAGATCTTATGTATTGTTGGTACATATCATTATTTCTTTCTTTAAAATATTGTGCACACACATTAGTTTTAAAATACCTGCAAAATCAATACACACAGTATCAGAAATAGAATGACAAGAGATACTTCTCTACGAGGGGATACGTGTAGATTGGAGCTCTACGCTTGAGGATAGTAATTTAATAAACTTTTTCTTTTATATTTCATTTTACTTCTATATAAATGTTCTGGATAAGATACTTTAAATCCTTTGGAATCGTTGTCAACACATTTCAACTCCGGTTTTTTTGGAATTCCTTTTTCGCTGACTTCAAGAATCAAATCCCAGATATCAGACTTACTTAGTCTTCTTAGTCCTCTATATATGGATGTATAAGTTAGCTTATGAAATCTTAATTAATACTTAATATGATTTGATTTTCTTATAGTTTTATATATGGACATGTAATGTAATAAGCATTGAATATTTATATTGCTTTAAGAAGATTTCTGATCTTATCATGGTTCCTTTAAATATATTTGTAAGTTGGCATATGAAGTCTTTATATATTGCTTGATATGTATTGATCTTCTATAGTTGTTTCAAATGCATAGGTAAAGCAGCTTGAATTCTATTATTTTTCTTATTATGATTGAATTCCTTATAGCTCTATAAATGGATATGTCATGTATGATGTGCGGTAGCATTAAATGTTTATATATTATTTTAAGAAGATGTTGATCTTCTTATGGTTCATTATAAATGGATATGTAATTTAACATTGAGTTCTTTATATATTCCTTAATAAGATATTCATAATAAGTACGCATAATTGATCTACATGAAAATTGTACTTGTTATAGTCGCTCGAACCACTTAACAAATGATTCTTGACTTGATTGAACCTCACTTGACAATTTATTAAAGATAGTTGAATCAGTTCCCCATCCGTTACTAAGATTTTGTTTTATGCTAATAGTGGCTCTTATTATTCTTGTGTATTATCCTCTTACTCAAAAGCACTTAACATTGCATGGAATATTGATTAAGTATAGTAGATTATATTTTTGCACCATGAGGAATAGAAGGTTAAGTATGGTTTATAAATCTAGTTTGCATTTCGACTTATGATTGGATTAATGGAATTTAGATACCTCCTTGTTTGTAACAACCCCTCTATTACGTCATGTAAGTAATAGAGAAACAATATGTTTTTTTTTTGGAAACATTAATAAACGTCATTAGAATAAGATAAACATTGGCAACATACATCAATAATACACATTATATTTCTTTCAATCCATTGCATGAATAGATTTAGATACTACTCTAAGCATGAAGTATCTACCACATCACTTGAGATGACATACAAACTACCCACCCAACCTATCCTGCAAGGTTAGGACTTCCAAGACACATAATCAACACTCAAGTATAGGATTCGTCCCATTGATCTAGACCATTTAAGGTCTCAAGACTGGCAACTATTCTGAGGAAAAATGAAGTTTCTAATTCACTTACCTTTATCCATTCAAAGTTCACTATAAATATGAACATTCCTTTCTGCAAATTCTTCAATTAACATAGAGAATCTAGTATCTCAAACATCATCTCATAACACCATGTATTATATTACAAAATAACTCATATATTACAAAATGAAGGTTAGGGAGTATTTCAATAGAATCATGAAAGAATATTAACAGTAAAACAAAGTCCCTTAATATCCATCTATCATTGTGACAATTTCAATTTACTTATGCTTCCCCCAACTTGTGACACCCTACAAGGTACAACCCAACAAATAGGTATCCGATCCACATCACAAATCAAAAGGGAGAAACAATAGAGAAATACTCTCAGCACAAGGTAGAAATCATAGGCCTACTTTGTACTCTTATGAACTAGTTGATACCGTGAAGAAAATAAACCTGTAATCCAAAGGAGGTATGATCCAAGAATGAATTAAAAGTTATGTAAGAAGCCTGAAACTTATCTTCTAGTAACACAATGCAAGACCTCTAGAGTCAATTCTAGGAGTGTGTAGATGGCTCCTTGAAGGACCAAGGTTCAGAAGATAAAGCACCCAAAGTGCATAGAGACCCTCTTAAGTCGAGAATAGGTCAAATTTTTTGAAAGTACAAGCTCATGAGAGACAATGCGGACATACACAGGGGAGGCGCACGTACAAACCCAACAATTATCATCTAAAGCTCAGGAGGGATGGGCTAAGAGCGCTAGAGTTAAAATCAAGGAAAATATCAAGAGCGATAGAGGTGCAGGGTTCAAGGAGGGGTCAAGACCATAGAACCCAGAGAAAGATAGAGTAGCCATTAGATATGGGAGTTGCAGAGGAGGGTCGTCTGATCAACATATGATTAAGTCCCAATCGTCGGATCTCAACAACGGTAGACCAATGACGGGGAGCCATTGCAGGATCAAAGGGTCAAGTTAAATATCACGTAAGTTTGGGTTTCACAATCCATACACATCGTCGATCGTCACCTACAAACAGATCAACGATTGGCATCACTCACACTACCAATGAGTAGTTTTGATTATGGAAATCGGGAGAGGGTTTAAACATCGTGCTAGTCGAGGTTCCACAATCCTCCCAAGTCATCGATATTCAAGATCGATGAAATCACAACCGTTGAATTAACCCACCGATTAACAGTCAAGGAGATGGGCCAAGGTCATAGCTCTGGGCCATACAAAGGGTGGACAGAGGCCCTTCAGGATAGTTGACAAGGAGGGAAGAACCCCGAGGTCCCAAATCTCTGAAGTGATCTACACCGTAGATCATTGAGTGTTTTATAGCCATTGGATTTGTTAAGATTTTCGGGTTAAAGGAAGATCGTTAGATAAAGTCAAGATTCTTGAGGTTTAAGCTCCAGTGAATCTCACTCTAGGAGAAAAGGGAAGTGGAAATAATGAACAACTTGAAGTCCCAAACCCCAGAATGAATCTAGACCATTGATTCAGGATTAATGACATTCGTTGGATGAAATATGAGTGGAAGGAAATCATAAGCACTTCCATTGCTGACCACTTCGGCGATGACCACTTTGGCACCGACCAGTCCGATGAAAAGAAGTATAAAACATGTAAAAATACCCAAAGTTTGAAGCCCCAGAGTCACGAAGTAAGACACGTGGCAACATAATGATATCCCGCATCATCATAGTCCATGTCAGTAAGATCATGTCGGCAAGGACACATGGTGCAATTAGATAGTGACAAGTGTCAAGGTCTAGTTGGCACTTTGGATACGAAAGTTATGAATCTAGGTGACACATGGAAAGCACTCAGCCAGTGCCACATCAAAAGTGACATCAATAGCCACATCACTCTAGGAGCATGTCACTCTGGGAGATTTGAATCCAAAGTAAACACGGTTCTCCGAAGAGTCAGATCTTCGAAATCATTTCTAGCCGTAGATTGGAGCAGGGTAAAGGAACCGTTGATCTCTGAGTTAAATAATATTTGACTCTCTGGATAAGTTAAAGGTAAGGGTTAAAGGTTGCGAAGACCTTGAAGTTATGAAATTTTAGTGTAAATGAGATCCGTAGATATGGAGAACAACCAGGACCATTAGATATTGAAGTCCGAGTCCTTCGGAGGGTCGAAAATTCGACACTCTGGAGGAAATGCGTTGATGGTTACAAAAAGGTGAAACTCCTAGAGTTACGAACTTCGGAGGGGATGTCCACCATAGAAAAATTGTGTTTGGAAAAGTGCTCCTGCTATTATATTAGATTACCAAAATTTGAGAATAAAGGTGGGGTAGGGTTAATCCACAACTTCCGGTCAACAAAACTCAAGACCGGATTTGGCTGGTTAGCACTCTGGGAGAAGAGAAGGGTTGAGTTTAAGAAACCTACGGAGCATAGGAGTTCCAGAGCCCTGAATAGCACCCCTTTGGATTAGCACTAGGTTTTGGCTCCTGGTCATAAGCATAGCTAGGTTTTAGGAAAAAGGGTTTAACGCCCTAGAATACAAGTAAATAAAACTCCTGGAAACCCTTGTACGAGAATCACACAATCCCACCCATTTAGGTTTATATAAAAAAATTTCAGAGGTTCCTCACTACTAAAGTCTTTGGATTAACCAAGATTTAACATAGATAATAATAAATTTGGGTTTAAGAAAAAATTCATTGGGGATTTACCCTTCGACAGAAAATAAATATCATTAACTTAAACAGGAAGTCACAACTTCGGGTATAGTGCTCATTTCAATAAAGAATTCATCATAAGAAATGGTTTGGATTTAAAATTAATTTCAACAAGAAACTCATGAAAACAAATTGAAACAAACTCATTGTTTAATTCTGAATGATCTCAACTAATTTTGATTATTTTACTTCAATATAGATAAAATACACATTTATATAATATACCGTTTACAATACAAATTTGGATTTCACAATGAATATCAAGCCTTCCCAAATTAGAGAACGGAAATGTCTGGAATTACAACGAATTTTTAATATAAACATTGTAGTTAATATCCGCTTGGCATCAATAGTAAATAAAATATAAAATCCGAACTAAAATTTGTTGACATTAATTATAGAGATTGGCCTTCATGCTTTCCAGTTATTCTATAGTGGCCCTCTCAGTCTATATCAGTCTAACATACTACTACACTAATATTATGAATAAGATTCAGAACATAAAAATACCAGAACCAATGAGCTTTGCGTAACGAAGATTTCTTCAATTCTTGCGCTCCTTCCTTTCCTTCACTTTCTAATCATAGAGACTTCACCTATACCTCCCAGCCAATGCTAGGGGTACTCTTCTTCCCCCTTATCCCCCTCGAGTCGCAAAGGTGCCAAGCACAAAAACTAGAACACCATTGATTTCATTCAAATATTTACTCATGTCACAATTCAATTAGCCCCTTTATTTAAAATTTATGGTTGGCTTTGATAATTAATACTCGTTTGTATAATTAATTATTTAAATCCGTCAAGGTCAAATCATTCCAATGTTTTCTAGGACACCTATGTTTATTGAATCAAGTTTCAATTGTGCAATGTGACCTTCAAGATACATCCCATGCTCCAAGGGTGCCCCTTGATGCCACCGACATCCATAACCTGTCATGTGTTCTGCACAGTCAAGATGACTTGTCAAAGCACATGTTAACACACACACACACACACACATAAAAATAAAATCAAGCAGCTATAACACCTCAACATCATCATATATAACCCAAAATATGAATGAAATCACACTATTCCATATTCGGATCACTTAGAAGCAAGTGTCCTTGAAGAATAAGTCAATAATAGTATGCTCAATAGAGCGAGATGTTACATTGTTCCTCATAATAGTCGCCAATCCTGAGACCTTAAATGGTCAAAATCAATTGGATGAATCCTGGACTTGAGCGTTGATTATGTGTCTTGGAGGTCCTAACCTTGCAGGATAGGTTGGGTGGGTAGTTTACTTATGTTATCATTATGTGGTATGGTAGTTGAATAATAGTGATGTTTCTTCAATTGATTGTGATGAGATTTATTTGAGTTATTATTATATGTTGTGATGCATGTCACTAGTCATAATGATTTTTAATCTATGACCCATATCCATGAGTATTAGTCGCAACTGACCAATAATTCTCATGATTTGAATAGTCCACTTAGCATTCATTGCATCGAGTGATGTTCACAGGGGTGAAGAAATGGGATTGAAACTAGCGAAATGAATCACATAGCATCAATCATCATTTTTGGGGCTTGCACTCGGTAACCAGGACTTACCAGGTGGTCACCCATCCCAAGACGCCTCTAGCTCAAGTGCGCTTAACTATGGAGTTTTCCCCACAATCAAGCCCACTTAGCTTGCTACCCCATT